>VWZZ01000577.1:963-105752 GCA_013399095.1 Psophia crepitans
CCCCAGCTCAAGGAAGACAGGGATCTCCTGGAAAGATTCCAGCAGAGAGCAACAAAAATGATAAAAGGCCTGGAGCATCTTCCGTATGAGGGAAGGCTGAGAGACTTGGGTCTCTTCAACCTGGAGAAGAGAACGCTGAGAGGGGATCTGGTCAGTGTTTATAAATATCTAAACTGTGGGAGGCAATTGGATGAGACCAAACTTTTCGGTGGTGAGTAGTGAGAGAATAAGGGGCAATGGCCAAAAACTAGAACACAGGAAGTTCAACTCAAACATGAGAAAGAATGTTTTCACAATGAGAGTAATGGAGCACTGGAACAGGCTGCCCAGAGAGGCGGTGGAGTCTCCTTCTTTGGAGATATTCAAGACACGTCTGGATGCCTACCTGTGCAGCTTAGTGTAGGGCACCTGCTTTGGCAGGGGGGTTGGACTCAACGATCTCTAGAGGTCCCTTCCAACCCCTACCAATCTGTGATTCTGTGTGATCCTTCCCCTCTACTTAACACTGGCAAGGACACACCTGGAGCGCTGGTTCCTGCTCTGGGCTCCCCATTACAAGAGAGACACGGACATGCTGGAGAGAATCCAGCAAAGGGCCAGGAAGGTTATGATTATCTCTTCTGTGAGGAAAGGCTGGGAGAAATGGGACTGTTTAGCCCAGAGAAGAGAAGGCTCAAGGGGGAACTTATCAATGTGCAAAGTAACTGATGGGAGAGAATGAAGACCAGGGAGACAGACTCTTCTCAGTCATGCTAAGTGACAGGACAAGAAGCAATGGACACAGATTAAGAACCATGAAATTCCATCTGAACACAAGAAAAACTTCTTAGTGTGAGAGTGGGCAAACACTGGAACAGTTTGCCCAGACAAGCTGTGAAGAATTCTTCTGTGGACATATTCGGAAGCTGTCTGGACATGATCCTGGGCTACCTTCTCTAGCTGACTCTGCTGAAGCAGGGGAGTTGGACTAGATGATCTCAAGAGGTCCCTTCCAACATAAATAATTGTGTGATTCTCTGCAATTTGATGACAGATTAAGGATTTTGTATTTCACCATTCATTCAGTGTTAGGGGTCAGTAATACCAGTTGCTTCAAAACTTGATTTTGTCTTGTAATACTTATGGACACCTTCCTCATGCTCTCAGTTGACATACTGTGGGTTTTACCAGCCAATTCAATGGAAGCCATAGGTAGGGAGTCAAAGACAAAGTGACTCCTCTGTAGACAGCTAATCCTAAATCTCTGAAACCATGCCTCATGCCAGGGACAACAGACAGTAGTTTTCTAAATTAATATACCTCAGAGCTGAACCAGTGATGGTGTATCTCCTTAGGCATAGGCATAAGCATTGGGAACGAGCTGCATATGTGACATTCCTGGCTGGGAAAGCAACAACTGAAATGCACATTAGACATCATCTTCTGTCTCTTGGCCGCTTAAACTCCTGCCCATCTGTCAGTATGGCAGTATGCGGGTTAACAGTGCTATATGGCAGTTTTTCAGGTCTTGGGAAAAACTGGACATACACGTTAGAGTGGGCAACTTGAGCATGATACCAAACATAATCTCTTCTGCAGGAGTCACTGCTTGGATGATGGCATGAAGATGTCGATGTCTGCATCTTCTTGTGATTTTACTTACTGACATAAATGAGAAACGTGATAGACAAGGAGAGAAAACTAAGAAAGAGTTTGGGAGCTGCAGCTGCCAGGACAGTCTGCATTTCATGGACAGCGTGAAAGACTCTTTAGGACTGCAAGCAATATAAAACACAAGCTTTGAGGCCCAGGAGTATACTGAATATTTTCTTCAGAAGATGAACACAGAGGATATATTTTTATGAAAGGAATTCAGGAGGCAGTTTCTGCTACAAATATTCCAGACTACCTCTCAATGCAGCTAAAAACTTAAGCTGTAGTACAATGAGTAGTATCAAGCTGTGATTATTAAATAATTATTTTGCTAGTCAACCTTGCTGCTATCCCTTCATACAGATAAATTTCAACCTGCTTATGAACTGTTTGCTTGCTATCGATAGCATTTCAGTAGTGTGAAGCGTCCTTTAATAGAGTTTTGCTTTTGCTTCTTGGTATCAGATCTGCAACAGTAAGGAAATTATGCTCTTGACATGTTTTACTATAGATGAATTTAAAGTTTGGTATGAACTTAAGTGCTTTGTTGAAACTGCTTGCATTAATCAGAAAGTGCAAATTACTAAATTCATTTTGGAAAAAGGCTGCATTGATTTATTAAATTTAAATAAAAAACTCTTCCCTTTGATTGGCCCGTGTAAAGAAGCTGACTGATCACAGCTCAAATATTGAGGTGATATCTGTGGAGAAGCAGGGCAACACAGACTTTCAACCAGTAGCACAGCTGTTTTACTTCATGGAACGTTTTTCACATTATGGGGCTACAGGTGAAAGACTCAGACCTTGTTCATCATGATTAAATGGATCATGCACATTTAAGCCTATGCTCAAAACCCATTATTTGGAACCACTGGAAAGAACAGACACTATTTTGCTTGAATTTGTGGGCATATGAGCTCCATGGAAGCAGCTCTCTTTGTGTTCTGCATGGCTGAGACAAAAGTATGTGTCCTGTCATTGTTGAGACAGACACGATACATAAGACAACATTCCGTTTATTGTATTTCACACCTAGCTTTTATACCTTTTCTACATATATGTGTCTTGATACCATTGGTGCTTATTACACATACACAATTAACCATTGGTTACAGCTATACACATCAGTCTCTACCCAAACTCATCCAACTTCCTTATCTTGCGGTCTCACGAGTTCTTTCAGCTCCTGCAAGTTGTTTACCTTTCTTCTATCCCAGGAGTTCTGCATCTTCGTGGGTACATAACAATCTGGTCGAGGTCAAATGCCTCATGCTCTGCCAAGGGATCTGCGGACCCGCTGCAGTTTCCCACAATTCCCCCTTTTTGTAATTGTGCTACAGAGATGGCACAAACAGCCTGTTGCAGGGCCCTTTGCAACAGGCTGGTCAAACAAGGGCATCATCAATAACACAATTACAATTAGTGAAATCACTATTCCCGTCTTCACAAGAAACAACAGCCAACCTGAAAATATCCATCCTCTCAATAGACTATTTAACCAGTCCCATCCATCATCAACTTGTAATTTGCGAACTCCTTCTTTCAAAAGCTGAATACTCCAAAGGTAGTGCCATCAAACAGGTAGAAAAGGGTTTGTCAGGATTTGCAACAGAAAGACACAAGGTATCCTGGTGGGTCACATTTACCAAGGTCACCCACACATTTTTCTTGGGTTGTGGGACCATCCATCCTTCAGCGGGCAGAATCACCAAGCACAGGGCAGACACAACGAGCAGGCACCCACCGAGGGCCATTACTTGTTGAAACATAAGCATATCCTCGCCCCGAAGTTAATAGATCGCAGGGATCTGACCATTGACGTGTCTGCAGATCTCGAACCTTGACTTTAACCCCAGGGGAAACCCCACTGGTACCAGTCAGGGATTCGAAATGTCGTGCCACTGGAGGCTCCTGAGCATCATCAGGAACCTGTAAAAAATTTAAGACATATGTTACTTTGTTCAGTTGAGCTTCTGGAGACTCCCCTGTCAGTGTCCACTGCTCTTCCATGCATGAAACGGCCCTCCTTGTGTGAAACCGGAGGAAAATTAAAGAGAAAGGACCAGAGGTGCTTCCAGTGTTTGAATGGTTTTACATCAAAAGGCTGAAGGCAGAAGACTGACAGTGAACTGTAACCATGGAGATGGTTTTTAAGTTTAAAAGTTTTTAAGGTTAAAAAACAAAGAAAAAAAAAGAAATTAATTTCTCTTTTAGAAAAATTGCTGCAGTGACAGTATGGATCTGCTGGAGTTAATCCACCTTTCACCTTTGTGCATGTGTGTAGTCTCGACCCAGGGCACAGGAGCAGCTCGCATACACACTCTCTGAGCCTGTGTATAGTTGAGCCACTGTCAGTGTGGCCAACTTTCCTGTGCAGTCATGAAGAACAGGAGCAGAGACAGTCCATACGTGGTGCAAATTGGAGCATAGGAGGTTCCGGGTTAATGTAAGGAAAAACTTTTTCACTGTGAGGGTGACAGAGCACTGGAACAGGCTGCCCAGAGAGGTTGTGGAGTCTCCTTCTCTGGAGACATTCAAAAGCCGACTGAATGTGTTCCTGAGTGATGTGCTCGGGGTGGCCCTGCCTTGGCAGGGGGGGTTGGACTAGATGATCTTTCGAGGTCCCTTCCAACCCTTGTGATTCTGTGATTCTGTGAATGGAATAAAGATACAGTTGTGCCAGCCATGTGGGATTTCAGCTGGGGATAGGGTTCAGTCCTTCTTCTTTCACACCAGCCTCCCCATCCCCTGTTTACCTAGATCCAACTGGTTGCAGCTTCACTTGTGATTCGTTGGATTTGGCAGGTGGGCTCTGGGAATTGGAGAGGAGCTACAGTACAGTAGCAAGGACTGTCAAGACTGCAGCAGGAGTGACAGACAGGAGCTGATGAGCAGGACAGACACCTTCAGCTCACTCCAGGAAAACTGTGTCTGAAGAAGAATGAAATATGTTAAATTTCATCACAATAGGAGGTCTGTCTGCTTCTCCATCTGCCTACACGTTGGTCTTACATTGGTCCAGTGAGTGGTGAGAGGAATGCTTCCTATATTCAATACGTGAATTCTCACATCCACCCTCCCTACCCCTTGGTGCAGAAATACTTGTGTTCCCATTTTATAGATATGAAAGCTGTGCTTTACACTGAAAAGTGAGAGACTTGCAAAATTTGCAGCAAGAAATTTATTTTTGAACAAATTAAGCTCTACAGGAAGTCTAGCATTTATGATCTTTCCCGAGAAATATTTGTAATTAAATGAGTGGAGAGAGAAATACAATTTCTGTCTGAATTGCTCATGATATTGCCACTCAAACTATTATTGAATAGTTCAACTTGAGACTTACCAACAGAGTCGACAGGAAATACTCTCTTGGAACTTTTATGAAATCTTCATTCTTCCTGCTAGAATGTGAATATTAACTACATAAAAATAAGCTCCAGTTAGTAGTTTTAAATAACTTTCATATTTATTTTTTTGTCTTTTATAAGTCTTTGAGATGCAAATTTACTTCCTATGATCAAACTTCGATTGTCTTTGATAGTAGTTTTCCCAAAATAAATCAAACCTCACTGACCTTGACCAACACAAATTTTCATTATAAATAGTTCAGCATTTTTTTTTAATATGAAAAAAAATCCAAGCAGGATTTGTCCCTCAGTGTTTGAATGTGTGACATCTGAAACAGTTTTATGAATAGTAAACAGTATCACTTGAAAAGAAAAAGATGGTATTTCAAAAACAATGATGATGATAATGGAGATATAATTTTCATCATGAGAAGTTTTTTGCTTTATTTATGCTCTTTTGAGATCATACAGTTCAGTTAAAATATTCTAAACAGTGATATAGTAATAATTTAACAATGTGAATATGTTAATCACTTTTGTTTATGTTTTTAATATTGATTTTTCTTTTACAACAGTGACTGATAATTTTATGCTTTATTTAGTGCAGTTTTCTGCTCGGTGTTTTTAGAAGCTGGGTTTAAAAATACAGTAAAATATAAGGGAGACTAGGTGAGCCTTCAACTGTTGTATATGTCAACCCCCCCCAAAAAAATTAAAAAATAAAAAAAATAAAAAAAAGAGCTACCTTTCCAAAGGAACACCAGAGAGCTTTCTGTGACAGTTGGCAGATACATAAAGGCATTATTTTGCAGATATTATTGTTGATAGGTTTGATATACAGCATGGTTTGTCTGAGCCAATGGGATATTGTCCTCTTAACAAATCTCATCATGCCAGCAGTGTTGCTTCTATAGGATGGCTTATCAGCTCCAACCAGAGTCTGCTACACTTGCACTTGCCTTCATAGCCTGAGAGGAAAATAAATTGTTCCCAAGCAGTTAATAAGAAAGAATTATTGTGAGTGAGATGCATGACATTATGAGAAAGCATGGTGTTTTACTGACTAAATGTTTCTTTGCAGCCATCCCCACCTTCACTCTGTTGGCAACATTCTGTCTTCTCTCCCCCTCCCTCCTGCAAAAAAAAAAACAAAAACCCACCTCAGGTTCAGTGTAAATGAAATGAACATTTCATTTCTGGAGCAGAGTCTCTTTAAACACTGTTACTGATGTGCTATTCTATTTCAAGAAGTGTACTTATGACATTTCTCCTCTGCATTTTAATATAGACATTGGATGGGGCTGGAGAAGCATTCCAATTCTGTCTGCGTTACGACAACATGCATCTTCATTTTATGCTATCTATGCAGTTATAAATGAGCATATACAAACATATTACATCGTATGTGAATATTAGATCTGAATACAACTGTACTTTTTTTCTGTGGGTTAGTGGGGCCGCTCCTGAAAAATTAGGGCGTTATGGTACTGAAGGTATGCAGGTTATGGGCCAAGTGCTTCTCACCGAACATATGTAAGGGGGTCAGTGTAAATTAATGGAGCCACACAGATGATAACTGAGTGGCATTTGGTCTTTTAGTCAATTCCTCACAACCATTGTCTGGAACCAAAACCGACGGGGTCTGCGATAAACTGTAGGCTCACATGATGACTAATAAATGCAAAGGGAAATGTAGGCATGTTCTCATACAGCTTTACTGTTTTTTATGATATGGTATGTACATAAGGTATGGATTAGCCAAGCAATTAGGCATACCTTTAGCTTTACACCCCAAGCCAAATCACAGTTTGGGCAAGGAAAAATGCAAACTGTTTGCTTAACTGTGTCTGCATCCAGAGCAAACAGGGAAATCAGATATCATATTTTTAATGGCATCTATACAGTTCTCATTCTTCCTAATTCAGCCATATGCCCACTTGTTATCCCAGTGCTGTCATGCAGGGTGCCTCAGAAAGAACTGAGAATTCTTATGCAGAAACCACATCTGAGGGAATTGTTCAGTATTTTATTGCTTTGAAATGGAAAGTGACTGTGAAGATCAAAGTACAAGAGAAAAACACTGATAAATACAACACTATTACAACTTCTAAATATTCTGGACTTCCTTAGGATCTGCAATCTGTGGATCTCAAAACATTTTCAAATATTATTGAAACCTTCTAACATGTTTGTAAACATGGTTGTTCAGATTTAGAGGTAGATAATATTAAAAGCAGAAATGATCACCTAGTTTGTGAGAGGTACCATGTGACCCAGCTTCCTGTGACAGCAGGGGACTGACTGAGGAAGTACGATACAGTTCTGCATATTTTTGAGACCAGAGAGTCAGTTTCTAAAATACCTGGAAATTGAACTTGGACCCTTCTTGTCAGTCTTTGACTTCCTTTATCCTGTCTTTTGTCATGATTAGATTGTCAAAACTCATGATGGAAATGTCAAAGATCATGAATTCAACTTGATTTCATTGTTTTAATGCAAATCTGTATAGATATTTTTAAATCAATATTGGCTTTGTGAAGCCAATATGAAAGATTTCAATCTACTTAGGACAAACAGTCATTTCACTGCAATATTTTGATAATACATAGGCAAATTTTGATATCCCTCTCAAATACAGCTCAAACAAAACTTTCCCCGACGTCAGTTTAACAGTACAAGAAGTTTCAGGTCCATTTTCCAATGAAGCAGCTCACCCTGTGTATGCAGATGTGCATGTATAGTATTGAAGCATTGTGCCAAATGTGCATAAGTTTACCTATTTTTCTTAGAAGTCTAGTTGAGCCTTATCTCTTCTTACTACATTTAAGAAAAAAAAAAATTAGGTGTCTGAGATTTGCAGAAACAGTAATCACACAGTGCATCAAATCTGGATGTGTTGGTGAAAATACAGTCACAACAAAATATATTATGCAGTAAAACTAGTCAATTTGATTAATTCTGATTCAAAATAGAAAAAGAGTAGGAAGATTTATTTCTCTTTATTATTCTGCACTACTAAAGCATGTGAGAAGAGAAGGGAATAAGGGATAAATTGAATCCAAATTGAGATTGAGACAAGCAACATTCATAAATTCATATCCATGCTGTTCTCCCAGAGCTTCACAACTAAGTGCTCTGAATTTTTCTCTTGTTCTTATCTAGGCCATGCTCCATATGGCTCCGTATGCCTAAGTTTTTTCACCTTGCATTAGCTCTTTGTGTTTCCTCCCCACCTACCCATAGCGTTTCTTAAAACTTAGGCTTCTCTTCCTTGTGCTATTAACAAAATATTAAAAGAGATCTGCATGAAGACACCTTCTAAATAAATTTGTGGTTAAAATGTATGCTTAGCTTTTTTGCAGTAATTTGCAAGTCAGTATACATCAGTGTATCTCTAATGAATTCTGCTCCATGCTGGTTTTTGAGTATTGCCATGTCCAGTTCAGAACTCTGAAACAAAATGCACAGAGTAACTCAGAAATCAGCGACCTCCTGAGACTATTTTCATGCAGAGAAACATCTGGTGCCCTAAAACAGAGTTACATCCTTAAAAGCAGACAGAAAACAATATACACTTGCTAGCCATGTTGGGGCAGAGGAACATTAAAAAAAAATGGATAAAACCAAACTCCCCGTAGGAAGTTTTTGAAAAAGAACAAAGAAGAAATTTCATAAAATGACTGAAAAAAACTAACTTCTCGAACAGAGATTTGCAAGTGCAAAAGAAGGAAGATAAGAGGAAAGATAGAGTTGTAAGAGGGCTTCAGCTCCATCGGGCAGGAGGCGGTGAGGAAGTGAAGCTGTGAAGTAGCTCCATTTCTGCTGTTACATTCTTGTTGGTATTACAAAGGGCTTGTCTATGTGTATGTGTGTGTGCGTGCATGTGTGTGCACGACGGTCATGGGACTACAGTCTCTCTGCTCACTGATCAAACTCTGATAGTTGTACATAAGGCAAGTGGAAGGGAAATATTTACAAAGCATGGGGTACAGGTAAATTAGACATTTTTTAAGGCCAAGGTCTAGCTCCTGGCTAAGCTAAATGACGATCCCTTGTCCTAGAGAAAGAATTGCTTTTAGCAGGCTCTACTAACAGTATAGCTGGTAGAACCAGCAGTAGCAGTAGGAGGGCTTTTTCTTTATATGTCACTCTTAGGACTGGAACGATGTGACAATGTTACTCTGATGTTCATAAAAATATGGTTTTTGTCTAATTGAGGTAATCTGAACTTCCCAGGTGAGTGTAGGGGTGAGGGGAAGATATGTTGTATCAAACACAGGACGTGGAATTGAAATCTTCATTTGAATGGTGAAGAACCAAACCCAGATGAGAAGAAACCACTGTTTAAGTCCCTTGTATGTTTAGAGTTGTTATGTCAAAATCTTAGCCAATTTGTCTTACCTCTGCTTAGTGCCAGTGACAATTAAGCTTAGAATGAAAAACCTCCAAAATTATTTGGACACATTAAAGAGGGGAGACATGTTATACAGGTGCAGCTGATGAAAGTATATTCCAGTGGAACGTATCTTTGTTGCAAAGCTGTACAGCTTTCCAGTAAGACGCTGAACTGCAGGATGTATCCAAAAGTTAAGAGGGAGGACAGGTCTGACTTCCATCCTCTAGCGGAAGAAGGGATCTCAGTAGTGATTTTAGCTCCCAAGTATCATCAGTCCCCATCGGCACATAGACCAATGCATTAAAGCAAATAGGTAAATTTTTATATGTCAGTACCAAGAACAGTTTCACATTAAAAACTGTCAAAAAAAAAAATAATGTTTATCTGGATCTGTCCTGAATAAAGGTGCTAGCCTAGATAAAGGCTCAGATTGACTATATATTTAGACAATACATAACCCTGAGAGTGATAGTTGATATCTTCCATTAATGAGAAATTCTGGTTATGAAAGAAATTCACACTATGATTTGGAGTTTCAAGTCCAAAATTAACTTGTTCAAAAAAATTCTACTTTTTTAACTTAAGAGATTTAAGAACAAAATCAACTCTATAAATATTGTAAAAAAGTATACAAAATTTAGTATATCTTTTCTATTAAAGCAACATTAAAACCAAATTAAGAAGTGCTTCTGAAACTTCCTTCCCAGTTCTTGCAAGTGGCTAGAGCTGTATAAACTATTATTACCACTCAGCAGGTGATAGCCATCTCCTTGGAAAGCCACCGGAATGAAGCACAGGGACTTTGCTTTGCCTCCTTGAGTACAAAGTTGGCCCAGCCCACTGATGAAGGTGGCTCAGGCTAACCTTGCTGATTCTAACATGCTGGCAGATTCTGCCCAGTTGGACCTCACGTATAACATCTTCAAAATGTGTCAGAGGGAATTTTTTTGACAGCCAACTCTGGCATTCACTTTGTCAGAGTCAAGTAGACATTGAGCTGTAAGTTTGTAGCTGCACAACTACTGTAATTCTCCTTGCTTACTCTGGACCTTTCAATTTCAAAGCACCAGCTGATTGCTGGGTTTGGCACACAATTTAGCTATATTCACTTTTTCTTCTTCCCACTGAACAAGTCTGGTTCATGTCCATTATTTAGTGGAGAAGAGGCATCTTGCAAAACTAAATACTCATTACCTAAATGATTATTAGATGGATAATTGGATTTCTTGCCATGGTCCAAGCAAATACTAATCTCTTAGATTGCGTGTGGATTTTTTTTATCATGTCCATTTCACATTACTCCCAAAGCTCCCCAAAGTTTTTAATTAGCTCACTCTTCCAAGCTTTCTTTCCAGTAATTTTTGTCTGATCTGCTGAACTTCGTTAAATGTGCTGATATGTGACTGATGTGTCAGTGAGAAGCTGCAGCAATCGAAACCTGAACCCAAAAAAGAGAATCATGGAATCATAGAATGGTTTGGGTCCTTAAAGATCATCTAGTTCCAAGACACCCTCCACTAGACCAGGTTGCGTCAAGCCCCACCCAACCGGGGCTTGAACAAAGAAAGCTTACTATTAATTTCTTTATTTACTCCCTGCTAGATGTAAATTACAATCTATGCTACTTTTGAAATTAAGGCACATATAATTTTCCTGCACACCTTTTCAGTCTGCTAAGTGTCCTCCAGCTGAAGTAGGCACTGACACTAATCAGGCTAAGGCTTATACCCACAACACACAGAGGATGAATTAACAGGGAAAGTTAGTTTTGGCATTTCTTGATTTCTGAATTTTCAGTCAGAATATTCTTTTATGGGGTGTTTGGTTTGGTGGTTTTTTTTGGTTTTGTGGGGTTTTTTTTGGGGGGGGGAACGCCCCAAGATTTCACATTTTTTTAATAATGGCTAATCTCCAGCAGTTATTGTATCTGTTATTTGCCCTTGATAACAATACCTGGTACCCAGGTGTGTAGTTGCATAGCGAGTGATCTGGTCACCTTACTGATGCTAGTTTACACCAGCTGAGAGTCTGGCCTACTACTGCCAACTAGGAATGGACTCATTTATTTGCTCTGGCCTGCCTGCCTTGCTTAATAGTACCCCTGGTTCAGAATACTAATGTACCATCTCAAAACCTGCTGAAGCAAAAAAGTTTAATCAAACCCACTTCTGCTCACTGGTGACATGTATCTGTAACCTTCTCCGCAGGTTGTTCAATGTGACGCCTATAGTGCCTGAACAAAATTATTTTAAACTTTTCTCTGTAGAAAATAACCATATACTGTAATTGCTTAGAAACTTCACTTATCTTAGGGTATGCTAATTAAAAACAAGTGGTAAAATAATAAAGGATGAAGAAAATACTATTAAGAATGGGAAGCAAAATAAATGGTAAAGAAAAAGAAAAGGACAGAGGAGCTTGGTTGAAAGAGCAAGGTGAAAAAAAGACAAAAAGAAGAAAGGAATGAAGAAAACAAAATAATTATTCATTGTGTTACTGGGTTTCTTGCATGAAGGAACAATATTTAAATCTCAAGAGCGAATATGTTTTAAAGATTATGAAATTAATGTCAGAATGGAGATTTATGTATTTAGTACAATGTTCTTCTACCCTGGGAGTTGGAAAGGTAGAGCGATTATTAGCTAGGTTTCTGTTTTTGTTGAGCAGGTATCTTTTCTATTATTACTCTGTTCCACTATATGATCATATTTCTTTGCATAATTTAGATCTGATATATGCAAGTGCCTCCATTTTGAACAGACCATATGGAGAGCTCCATGAGTGCCCAGGGAACCAGAAGTATGCAATGATTAACCATGGTTTCTGTTATTTGTTGAGCAGATGAAAAGAGCTGTGAAATAAAAGGCATTTCACGATGGTTTCTATGCCCTTGTACTGTCCTTTGTTTGGTTGTGCTAGGAAAAAAAAAAGGCTAGTTTTAATATAGCAAAGGAAATTGCATAGCCATTCACAACATCCAAAGTCAGAAACAAAGGGAAAGAAGGCATTGGAAGAAAAGGCACTGATCTACATAATAGCATCTATATAATCAGTCAGTGATGACAAACTAAAGGAGAACATGTAGTTATACACATGGATCTATATTTTACTAGACCTACTTTATAAATAAACAGATAAAGGGACAAAAAAGAGACATAGAGAGGGAGAGGTTCAGAAGACGGGTAACATTTCAGAATCTAAAGAGAAAAAATTACTAAACTATTTCTAAGGCTATCTCTACTGTCTCTAAAATTTTTAACCTCTGTTGAGTTAAGGACTTAAATAAATTACTTTTATTTATTTTGTCTTTCAAAAAAGAGAAATACAGCATGGTCAAGTTTTTACTTCATATAATTTAATTTAACGTAATCTAATATCTCTACATGGCCAGCAGGTGCTAATATTTTAAGTCGGAATACTAATGTGGCAACAGAAAATCTAGCATCAGATAATTTCCAGAGAATTCACAGGTCATATTTGGCTTTACATAACACAGCACAAAGGATGAACAGCATAGGCCCTACTTTGGGAGTAGCTCCGGACCAAAACCTCGCTGTCCCCACAGCTATGGGCATGTTGTGTAGCTCATTGATGTGTTGGGCAGATACCAAATACTGCTGACTCAACTCAGAGCCATAATGAGTGTCCCTGTCAGTGATGTGTTGTGCCTGAACCACTTACTGCAGTAGTCCAAGTGCATATCTAATAACGTGATGACACGTCCTTCTGCACTAAGAACTCAGACAAATATATGAATTGTCTCTCTTGGTTGTAGTTAGGGCACTGTATTATGTTGCATACATACAACCTATGTAGCATGTTGTTGTTACTCCTATACAGACAGAAGTTTTGCTTGGTGCTCTCAAAATGGGACATACTAATCTCTTGTAAAGAGGAGAAAATATAGAAATTATTAAAAATATAATCAGATGGTACAAAGAAAGTGAAAGAGGTGAACTAAATTATTCAGGTTAATTTAGAAATTGGAGGTAAATAAAACTCCGTGAACGTCTAAACTCCGTATAGACATTCATTATGTTTGATAACATAGGATAAAAGTAGAAATTATTCTGATGTTGTTGACAGACAGGAAATAACAAGATTAAATGGTCATTTTTATCAGAATGAGAAATGAAATGTCTGTTGTCCTAGAGGTTAGTTTTTGGATTGAGGTTCAATCAATAAAGAGTTGAATAGTGCAATAGTGGAGTCAATGGTATTTAGGTTCATTAAGACTTCAAAGTCTTGAAAGAAAGAACTAAGCCTGATGCAGTTCATGAGGGTTAACCTGAAATAAACTTATATTTCAGATTTCATAGGGAAAAATTATACACAGAAAGTGATAGAATGTGAAACGATTGCCACTGTCAGCCAGTGTCCTCACTAGAATGAATTTGTTTGTTTGTTTATTATATGACATTGGTAAACCCTTGTTGTGTTCACCATTTTCTGAGTAATTTATGGATCTGCTGAGCAGCACAGAGCCCTTCTTGACTCCATCGATAATGCCTGCTAATAAAAAACCCGTGCATTTATTCTTACTCGATCAGCCCAGTATACAGAAGTTAAGACCTGTATCTTGAGAAAAATTATTTTTCCATATTGTCACATTTTAGAAAGGAAGAGGGAAGAATTGTTTGAAAGCATATATAAATAGTCTTTGCTTGAGATGTTTTTTATTCTGTGAAATGCAACAATGATTAAAGTTATTAAAGCTGTACATATTATACTAATGAGCTTCCTTTTTCCTCCTCTTCCTTGACAAAAAAAACCAAAACCCAAACAACCAAAACCCTGATAAAACCCTAATAAATAATTTGAAAATATCCTTTAAAATATTTGACAAAGAATCTCAGGCCTTCAGTCTTCAAATATCTGGTGAACATGCGTGTGACTTTTGAAGTAGAAACTCTTGCTTTCAGAAGAGAGAAAACATACAAATCTGACCTTATATTCTAAATGAGATGCACCACTGAGTATAAAGCTCCATTGAAGAGTATTTGGGGGACAAATGTACAACATTTTGTGTCCAAAAGCAAGTCTCATAATAATTTAAGAAATTAAAATCTTAACTGAATGGATTGTGAGAGTTTCCAAGGCAAGAGTCCAAAGCAGTAACAATACCTTTGTATATGTAGAAACTGATCACTAATTCAAGCATAAAAGGTGCTGGTTCTGAGACTATCTAGTAAAAGTATTGATGTACTAAAAGGTGATATTTGTTAGCAATTAATCCTGTCAGGCCTCAAAATGGTCTTGTTTCTTCCATTCTATCCTCAGGAATACTACAGAAAGATGCTTATGTTTTCTCAGAACTGAAATTCACCCTTTATTACTTCTATTGTTGCCACATTCTCATTCTTACTCTCATTAACCATGTCACTTTTGTGCAATTTATTCATTTGAGCTCCACGGGAAACAGGAAAATACCTGCAACAAGACAATGAAGAACAGAGAAAAAATCACAACACAAGTTCAAGATGCAGAAAAATGCCTACCATGACATGATAGTAACAGCAAATACTGTATTTTTTCCAAAAGAGTCACCAATACATATACTTATTTTTTTCTTGCAGCAATTTAAAGAACATGTTGAAGTACTACTATCATTGCAGGTGCTACCAGCTTTTGCTTGTGAACAGTTTTAAATGAGAATTTGTGTAGAGGTGTTAGCTGAGTACACTAAGGAGTGCAAAAATGTGCAAACTGGAATCTGGGACTCTCCATTCAATGGGGCATCCCATAGATAATGTAATAAAAGGTCACACTTGTATGCTTTCTTCCTTGAAGAAAGAATCATGCGGCTCTTTTAAAATAATTTTCCATCCTTATGTATGCAGCATTTGATGTTGTTCCTTTGTGCAAGTAATATGATAATGTCACTACCTCTGGGAGACAAGATTCTAATAACTGAAGGGAAATACAGTATCTCAAAGGAAATGATCCAAGATCAGTTCTGGTGTAAATAGATGCAACCAATTTTTTTTGATGGAGTTGTATCAATTTGAAGCTAAATTAGGTCTATGATTGGTCCAATACTATAATCTTCAGTCAAAATTCCCATTATTATAATCAAAGTTTGTAGAATGCAACTATGAAAAAGATAACTCGGAGAGCTGCATGTTCCATTTGTCTTTGAAAGGGAACTTGCCAGTGTTTTCCCTTTGATCACAAGGTCAAAAAGTATTTGTGGCACTTGACACAAAAAAAAAATACAAATAATGAGCCAAATCTGGTGCAAATAAGTCCAAATTCAGTCACACCACATCTGAGTTTAACTTTCTTGTTTTTTGTCTGAAATTATATTATTAGTGATGATATAATTAATTTTTTTCCCCCGTAGCATTAATGTGCAAAGAAAACATATATAAAACAAAATAACCAGTCCTGTTAAGTATAGCTTCAGGTTTTGTATATAGCAAATTTCATCTACATTATTTAACTATTGAGGGAAGCGGTATATATGATCTTTTTGCCTATGGGAATAATTGTATTATTCTGTTCTAATAGACTGCTCTGTCTTTTAAAGTCAAGAACCTTTCTGTATCAGTGTTGTTAATTCTCATTATTTCATTCCAGATCTCATGGTTTTGCTTATCTCTTTCTGAAAGCTCGAGTTTCCAGAGATGTGTGACTATGTAAAAATCATGTTTTTATTTACTTTCGAAGTAAAATTCTTGTCCTTTTAGTTATAATAAAGCTTGTGAAAATATGACCTGAGTGAACTTCAAAATAAATAAAAAGAGCTGAAATATTTAAAAAATCTATTTTAAATTGCATGTTTTTTAAAGCCAATTTCATTTTTTCATTAAAGCCAGACCTGAGATTTTTTGAAGACTTGAAATTGGTGAACTTCTATCTTCCCAGAGCTACCAGGTTGAAAATCTTTTTTTTCACTCATGACTGGCAGATATTGAGAGAGCAGAAAATAGGTATGCAGTCTACCAGTTGGCTTTCTGTGAATTATTAATAGATGACAGAGGTATTAGAGAAGTCCAGGCAGCTGGACTGTGTGTAAGACTTTCAGTGAATGATTTCATTTAGAACGTTCTTTCAGGGAGATAATGTAATTAATGTAGTCAGGAGATGGGAAATCTCACAGGCTGCGTCTGGAAGTTTCTCCTCAGGAAATCCTTGTAGCTCGCTGTTCCTGTCAAGCAGGGTAACGTGCCTGTAAACTGCCTTTGACAGAAAACATATCACTGCATCAGCAGAAACAGAAAATGACAAAACATGCACAATGTAGAAGAGGGAATGCCAATGTCTTTGCACCAAGAAAACACACTCATATAAGAAAAATAAATCTATATCAGTAGGAAGCTTGAAAAGTGCATCGAAGAAACAGCCCAAGCCAAGAAGATGTTCCACTGGTTCTCTTAATAGCTAAATAAAACATTGTGAATAAGTGAGAAATATCAGTATTAGGCACAGCAAACACCTGCTTGGCACAGAAAACAACACAAAAAGCCACTGCAGCAGGCAATAGGTTTGTAGCTGTCAGTCTACAGTGAAAAAGCAAAGAAATCTGAGGGAAAATAAATACCGAAATTTTAAATTTATAAACTTGAATATTCAAAAGTAGAATCCAGAGAAAATGATGTTTTTAACACTTATTTGGCTGTTGATATTCTTGCCTTTCAAGTCACATTTTCAAAGTCTATTAGCCATAAGCCCAGAAACTTAACCTTAATTGTAAAGAAACATTAAATATTTGAAAGAAATGTCAAAATAACAACACTCTGCTCTAGGACCAAAGGCTCACTTCCTTCAAAAGAAAACAATCCCATCCACTTCTAAGCTCTACTAAAGCTAAACAAATGCTCTATGTATGCAGTTTTTCATCTGTAGAAATTATGTAAAATAAAAGTAACTAACTATATGATAGTCACATGCACAGATGTGTCTGCTGAGGATGGAACTTGGGTAAACCATTAATTCAAATTAATTATGCACAGAAAAAAAATATTTTGCATCCTTTTATGGACAGAAAAAGGTAAAACCAAACTGCTGGTAATATCCCTCAAAAGGAAGGTTATTTCTTTATTAATTACTATTAAAAAATGCAATCACTATTGGTTACTGTCAAAATAGCTGGAAATGGCTGACTACTGTTCTGCTAAGGGACTACAGAACCAGAGTACCTCTAAAAGACAACAGCAAAACATGTCGTATTTAAGGAGAGATTTTTGTTTTTAAAATCTTGAAAAAAATGCAAATTGTTATCTAAGTAAAATTAGGCCTACTTATGATATGGATACTACAATACGATCTTTCAGTCTGCTGGTTTTAATAGAGGAACACGCAGAAATGATTGACTAATGTAATTTTCTATGTGCTCTAAATGGTGTTTTAACTTTCTCTGCAACAAGACGAGAAGAAATCCTTCACTGCTCTGCTTATCCAGATCTTTGAAAAAGCAAAAGGTTTAAAAAATAAATAAAATGAGAGGCTAACTGAAATTACATGTTATTTTTAGTAGCAATCTTACATTTCAAAGTGAGTCTTTAATACAAAATTTAGTCATTTTAGTAATAATGGTAATTGTATTTAATAATACTTAGCTTACATATTATGCTTTCAGACTGTATTCATCTTGCTTAAACATATTCAGAGCTCTCTTGTAACAAACCTAATTTGTTATAACCAAAAGATGGCAGCACTCCATGCAGTATATGCTGCCTTCGACTGTCAATTCTATTCACAGATCTCTCTGCAAATTCCATTTTATAGTGCTGTAGTTTAAGTTATCCTAGACAGAGAACTATTTAGGAAGCTTTCAAATGTGAGCATATGCTTATTAATTTGGGAAGGTTAACATGGTTTAGAAAGCTTAAAAATAAATTCCTTTAAGTTTAGTTTCTTTAGTATAGTTCCAGAACTGACAAGCTCCAATCTGCAGCCTATTTTAGGGAAACCCGTTCTCCTGTTCTGGGGACTTAAACACCAGATAAGTTTGTTTCACATGGCTGTGCTGACTCTTTCCATCATTTTTGTTCCTCCTTTTTTCATTATCTTATTTTCTCTGTTCTCCTTTTCCTCCTTGCCCAGTCTCAGTCTTTACTGTTCCCTGGTCTCCTGTTGGGCAGACCTCAGCATTTCAGCCCAACGCCAGCTCCCAGATGTAAGCACCTCCTTTACTGTATGTCGCTATCCCTCCTGCGGCCAGAGTTGTGATGTGTTGTCTAATGTCTGCACATTCTTGTATCCACAGAGGTCTGAATCCACATTCCTCTGTGAGACCGAACATACAAAGAGGCAGCCCCTGCCCAGTGATGAGAGTTTGATGGGTGGAGGTGCTCAGTGACTGTGTGCCCTTGACCATCATGTAATAAAGAAGTGTTATTGAGGAGGCTGACAACTTCAAAATACTATTTGAAGTATTCGCTATTTGGAATTAAGTGAAGACCAGTCAAAGGGACATAAGGAATGGTCACTAAGAAAGCTGGATTTTTCAATTTGGATTTAAAAGGAGAAATAAAGAACTGAACTGTTATACAGAACAAATCAAGAGGGAAAAAGGGATGGAGAAAATGAAACAAAGACTTTACTGTTCAAAAGGAGGGAAGAAGTAGAAGGGTTAAGAAATGAACAGCACAAATTCTGCACAGTCACCATAGGAAGTGCCAAAGAATTCCTGAATACTGTGATTCTAAACAAGACTATGAAACAATAACATACTTCCCTATATGAAGCCTTTGGCAGAAAAACAAAATCATCAGGCAGACGGACAGGAGAGTCATGGCCCACATGCAAAATCTTGAAAATATACAAAAAGTGAATAATAAATAATTATCTATGCCTGACTTTATTCCCATTCTGTTACCTCCACATAAATGAGAGAAATCCTTCCAAGTGGCAGAGGCTGCTAAGCTGTAAAAGGAACAGGTCAAAGCAACTGAGAAGCCTAAGCATGGTGCAGAATAAGCCCATCCAAGAGAGTCCCAGAGGCAAAAGACAGGCTGATCCAGAACATAATTCATTGTACATGCAATGGGGAGCTGCATGGGGGAGTAAGAAAAATGCATAGGAAATGAACTTCATTGCAAAGAATATGAGATGTAGAGAAGTTTTGAAGTTTTTTTATAGCTTCAAAACTAGTTTTGAAGCTATATAGTATATGAAAGAGAATCACTCAAACTAATGTTGATATGAGAGACTCCAGTCTGTGTAAGGAGCCGCATCATTGTTTCGGGGTTTGCATCTTTTGCTTGTTGTTTTATCATCTACATTTTCCCACTGACTCTCATTAGACTCAAACCTAATTCTACTCTATTCCGACACTTCTGCTTACCTATACTTGTGGTTGCTGATGATTTTCAGAAAGGTGTCTGTTAAGTGAGGATACTGGGATCTGTGACAATCTATCACATGTAATTCTTCCTTTCTCTCTTTTCCTCTGCTCTGTTATAAAGTTCTGACTTTATAAGGGATTTTTCTTAACAGAGGTTATGCTGAAGAAGGGTGATTTGCAGGCCTTTACACTTTGATGCTGGTTCCATTTAATAAGCTAACAAATTTGTTGCACAGCTGACTTGAAATCCAAAACCTTGGGAAAAGGAAAGCAGAAAGAGGGCTAACTATGAATATTCTGGGACGTAGGGTATTTCAACATAATCTATTTTAGGTACTTCTTTCACTATCTGAAAGTCGCTGTGTTTCGTGACATGATTTCTAGAGATAGAGAGTCTCACAGGAAAGCGATAAAAGCACCTAACAGTATCTTTTCTGTTTATGTAGAAATAAACATTAACAACAAATCAGTGTCAATTAAGCTTCATTTTCCATTAAAATATATAAAAACTAGTAACAATTTGAAGTAGAAAACTCAGTGGTGAAATGTTAATTGTGTTTGGTGAGAGGATTCTGAAGGTAGGAAGTAGGTACCACATAATGAAAAAAAGTAATGAACTAAAAATCAGACACATGAAATTTCTCACTGATAGGAAGCTGCTTCATGAAACAAGATGGTGCAGGCAGTAGATCTGATGATAATATTTAACAATATTTCAGGAAAATTGGAACAAGGAACAAACAAGCCATATTCAAGATAATGCAATCGCATTTCCAGATGATAAGGATGTAACAGAACAAGATGTCTCTGGAGTTAGACCTTTACATGTGTCATGGGTGAAAATGCTAACTAAGTGCTTTACTTACTTAGAATGAGTAGGACTATCAAAGAGCCTGAATGTCAGAGCAGGACAGAAAAAAGTCAGCTGGATTTCTGAGAAGTTTACATCTGACAAATTGCACTAGTTACCTAATCATGTAAGAAAGTGGTCTTTCTTACTGTCTATGACTTGCTGTACCTTATGCAACTGTGATTATACTCTGAATTCATCTGAGGACAAAAAAATGGAGGTCGTCTTTGATAGCAAATAAAATTATTTCTAGCATTAGGAGTGAATTCATGTGAGGTCCAACTGTGGCAATTTTCATGTCCTGAGACCCCAGCCATTTCTATGTAATACAAATATTTTCTATCATTTCTACAAAATATATGAAGTAAGAAATACTTTCATTGTATTTCTATACCATCTGAGTATAACAGGTGACCTCCTGACTGTACAGGAAGGGAAGATCAGAGAACCAAATGAAGCAGAAGAATGTTCCAGTCATGCTCCATGTAATAGTGGCCATTAGCCCTGGGAGCAATTATCTCTTCTAATCCTTAACGTTTAAATTCTCAGAAAATGTCTGGCATTTAAGAATATCAGCATGTGAAAAGAAACCAGAGAGCAGATTGTGATGAGAGAAATGGAAAAGTTAGTTCAATTTATGCAGCATCGCTTTACCATTATGTTGAATAAAGTGCAGTTTAATTTTTAATCAACTTTCAGTCCACTCTCTATTGTAACTCAGCACAAGATAAATGAAACAACTGTTGTATTGCAAAGGGACCCATTCTTGAAAAGACAATTGTGTTATAAATCCTGAAGTACATGCTTTGTAAACTTACTTCTATTCCTGAATTCAGCCCTTTCTATACTTGCAGTATGGAATATACCTTTTATTAACTTACTGACAGTAATAGTAGTGGTAGTAGTAATCAGTGAAGTCAATTCCTTGTGAAGATATTTAGATAGAAGATAAAAGAGGGCTTAGCAAACATTCATTAGCATAGGGACTTTCAACACCTTTACATAATCTCTGCAAGATTGTCTGCCTTCTGCTACACTTCATTTTGGTTTTCATAGAGTGTATTACAAAATAAATCTGTGTGCCATGGTCTGCACGCCGATTTTCCCCAAAGTGCTCTCACCTATTTCAAATGTAGATGTTAACAGTGAAAGCTCACTGAAATTTTAAATCTCAACAAAAATCAAACTCTGTGTTATTGTGATCTCTTTCTTTTCTATATGTCTTCTGTGTTAGAAAAACTTCAAGAAGTGGAAAGCACTTTGGTTTAATTTTGGCATAAGGATAAATACTTCAGATTTAAAAATTAAATAAAACCTTGGAAAATATTACTGAGCTTTCCAAGCTTTTCTAAATTTCCCTTGTTAAGCCTGGGGATCAACAGGTTATTACTGACTCTGTTTCACTTCATATATATATATGTAAATATTTTTAATTTAAAATACTTGTCCCCAGAAGCTTTGGTTTCAACAGTCAGTTATTCTTATTAGGTTTTTTTTTTAAGTAAACATTACCCAAATTGTAAAGATAGTCCAGTGAAGAAATGATTGGTCTGTGGTTTAGGAGAACCAGATTTAGGATCAGACTATGGCTTTCTGTGAAAACCTGAACAAATCCATTGAATTGTCTGGGCTTCTGTTTCCTATTTGTATCTTTTGGATGGTAACTGCAGGCTTTTCTCTGCTGATACATTAACAACAGAGCCAAATCCCAAGCTTTAAAAAATCATAAGAATGGGTAAAAATCGTGATAAAACCCCACATTTTTTGTTAGTAATTGTGGCCTGTGTTTTGAATCTTTAGATTGTGAATTTCTTCCCTATAGACACGAGTGGAAAAGCCATTTTAGATTGTTTCTCAAAGAAAATAAAATCTACTACCTCTGACTATGCTTATGAAATTTTACAGTTGATGACAGATTTATGTGTTCATAAAGTGCCACACATAGTCCGGCCCATATCATCCTTGGCACCTGTAAGAATAATTATCACAGGGAAAATGTGGTAGTGAAAGTATGCTGCACCAAACTAGAGGCGGCTGTAGTCACTGAGTTTAGCCTTTGAGTGACTGAGCAAGCACTGAGTACATTTGTAATGTCTTTCTTTCGGTTTAGTTTGCAAAAATAGCAATTAATTTTTTTGGCGAAAAAAAACCCCAAACCACCAAAAACCTGAGCATTGTTCAGAAACAAATGCCTCTCATGGAAAACAATGTATCAGTTCTAGTAGGAAAAAAGTATTTTTCCCCAATGGGCCAGTTTTTTTAAAAAAAAACAAACCCACCTTGACTTTATTTCTGTTCTGCTTAACCTCACTAGAGCAATATGTGCCCTTGTGATCAAAAGGCATGTTTACTGTAATTCTCTAATAGCTTATGCAGGCTTTTTTGTTCCCTGCAGCTTCTTGGAATGCAGAAACATGTTCATTTATTTGTCTGAGCAACTCTGATACCATGACCCCCTGCCAGCATTCTCTAAGTTGGTTGCCCATAACAGCAGAATAATTTCAAGATGGCACTGGCAGTTTTTAAAGACTTGAAAAATTGTTCTAAAGTAGCTCTGTTTGAGGTGACCTTCCTCTACAGCTATACGCCTCTTCTTAGGAATTTTGGTGTTACCTCTTAAGTTAGAGCAGTGAGAGTATATTTGGGTGTAGCGAGCATGGAAATGAAAACATATTTCTCTCTGGCATTTTTTCAGTTCCTGCTTGCCCTTTTTAAAATGATTTGTCACTTGGAGAGCGTTAAGAAACTGTTTTAGCTGGGTTGTTTTTTATAAACAGATTCTTAAACGGACTATCACGTGTATTCCTTTCTTTCATGAGACATGACTGATATTCTTCTCACTATATACATAAAACTTACTGACCACATTTGTGGGTTTTTTTCCTGGTTTTGCTTTACATGAATATATTGAAATGACAAGGTTTGTTTCCAGATCAAATGACTGGAATAATGCAGTGCAACTCTTCATATAGAGTATCCTCAGACAGTTTCAATGTTGTTATTCCAGAGTTAAGCAATCTCAGAAGGAAAAGAAAACAAATAGTGATGGAAAAAAATTTTATCATTTGCAGTGAACCAGAGAATTCCTATTTAATGGGGGCAGCCTTTTGCCCAGCCACCATCACATAGGTGCACAGTCTGTAAGAGTTATCAGCAGAAGTGTTACAGCAGAGGCAGCTCTAATCTAGCTTGCTTAAGCACAGAAAATGAATCCACGGCAGCTCAGCATCACTGCATGTTTTGCAATGCAGAACTGGGACTCTGAGTACTCAGGAGGTCCAGTCTCAATCCCAGCATATCCACAAGCAGAATTATAGCTAAACCACTTACACTGATCTCTTCTGGAATCAAAATTCCTTTTGCTGAGTAGCTAAACCAGAGATGCTGGAAGGAAAAGTAAATGCAGCAGGCAATGGTGTTGCTTGATGAATACAAGGAGCAGGCCGATGCTAGATAGGCAGAGAAAGTAGAAAATGAAACTCTAACGAAGAGTGAATTTTAAACTGTGTCAACTGAGGTAGTGATAGAAAGGGCAATACTTCACCCAGAGTCTGCAATGTAGATACATAGCATTATTGATGTCAGCAGAAACTTTGCACAAGTTGATCATTGTAACATACAGCCTTACAGCATGAAGAAATAGTTTAACAGGCAATTCATTTTTACTTGCTAATATCTCTTTAGGCATAATCACTTCCATCTCTGCTAGTACAGGATTCATGTATTATACTCTGAGCTTAGTGCTTTTCTGTATTTATGGAAGTTGATCATAAACACCAAAAGAAAGAATTATGCCTTTGTTGGAATGCATCATTACTTTCCATTCCATTATGAAAGCAGAAAAATGTATCCCCTCTGCATGAAGAAACTGGGATTGATTGTGTTTTTAAAAAATATTAAACTAAGTAGCAGCTAATATTTTTGCCTAATGTGAATTTGCACTTGAGAATATAGAAATATCTTGTTTATTGCTGAAAACCTACCCTAACTGATATTATATACATCTTATATGTACAGCATACGTATTATATATACCTTATTAATATTTGTCAAGAAAGGTTTGATATCTGTACAAATAATTGAAGTTCATTTTAATTATTATCTGCCATAGGAGCATGTAAACATCTAATCCACAATCTCTGAAATGACATTCATCTGAAAGTCTGAAATATCCTTCATGCTACCCTCATAAATGTCAGCCTTAGCATTATTAATGTGTGGGACATGAGGCAATTTAATCCCCAGTTGAACCCAGCACTAGATGCAAAAGAACAACAGTAATATCTATTATGCCACTTTGCATCAATTGTTAATGATCCATTTTACTAAATGAAAAGCATGCATACTGCATGTACTTGTCCTGAAAATGGAAAAACTACCACCATATGCAGGCCTAACAATTGAATTCAATCAGAAAGTATAAAATGAATGAAATGGACCAAATTTTTTCCTCCACTTGGCAGAAGCCCCTGATTTGTGCCCATGTAAATAGAAGCAACATCTTCTGTATGATGTTCTTATGCTTCTGCCTTCTCAAAACTGAGGGTTTAGTCACTAAACTGCATTAAAGGTTGATCCTGCTGAAAAAATGAAGAGTTGAAACATAAAATATATTGCCTCCTATTGTCATATCAAAATGAGAGTAAGTAGAAATATGGAAACACTTGACACTTAAAGAAGGAATGAAAATATTTTTATAAGGCTGGAGGATTAAATATACGAATTCTCTACCTTGTCTAAATCAGTACATGGAATATGATGTGCCCCTTCAGATCTCAGGACAGCTAACCCTCAGATACTGAAGTGTTGAAAGAAAACACTCAGGCCATTCTCTGACTGTAGTCTGGCCCAGCCTCTGCTACGGCCATGAGCAGGCAGTTACTCAATGATTTTCTGTAGGAAATTGTTAGCTATAAGACTGACACAAGACTATTGGTAAGGGAAATCTTAATATCTGAAAGAACCTGCCAGTCAAAATTCCAAAGACAAGGCTTCTGCTGGACTAACTAGATTGGAGGTTATTTGACACAGCCTTTAGGAAACCACCCTTACTGGGATCACCTGGAAGCTTTAAGAGGCAAGGTAAGAAAAGAAATCTGGTTCTTTAAAAAGACAAATGGGTGCAGTACCAGGGCATGCTGGAAGAAAATGCAGTGTAGCAGAACAAATGTGAAAAAGTTGAGAATAAAACACATAGGAATATAGTTCTGAGGGGAAAGATGTAAGGGAGAAACATGAGTGAAGGGCTCGAGCAGTTAAATTTGCACAATCATGGGAGAAGAAAGTTTTAAAAAGTGCCAGTGAGTCACTTGGCGGACTCACCAGCACGTTAGGACTTCAGGGTTCAATGAGGCGTGGTGATGTGTGCTGTGGCTCTGATAATGTGAAAGTGGTTCTACACATGTGCACTGGAGTACATTACAACTAATCTGTGTGTTTGTGCTTTCAAGTACATCAGAAGAAATGTTATTGAATAAACAACTCTGAACCTCTTGTACCTTTATTTTGTGCTGTGATTAGTTCAACGCTTATTGCAAACCTATCTGATCTCAATTTTTGTTTACTCTTGTATTTTGTCTTTATGACACTTGTAATTATATGCTCTTGAGTTCTTTCTCTGCTTGTTTGCTCTTCTGCAAAATACAATATTAGCCCTTCAAAAATCCATTTATTGCTACCAGCTAGCTTTGAACCACTTATTGGTCATGTCACAAATGAGTAGGCTCTAAGTAGCCCATCCTTTAATTGTTTAGATTCATGAAATTATTTAGACTACTGTTGCATTGTCAATGGTCAGTGGCCCCATCTTAAAGCAGGTTTTGTGTGAGAAAATCAGCTTTGCCCAAGCGATGTCTTACACAGGAGAGTAGTCAGACAGGATTACAACCTTGCACTGCCACAGCTTCCATCTCAATTCCTGCACCTGCCAAATGCTAGTAGAACAGCTGAGCCTGGGACAAGCAGTTGCAAGGTGGCGGGGGCTGTGGTGCTATGCAGAGTGTGTTCAAAGCGATTGGAAAACACATTCTGTGGCCAAGGTCCCAAGACCTTATGATTGTTACTGGTGATACAAGGCATAGGGCATTTCCACGCTGAGAAGAAAAGTGGTTGAAAAGTATACCTTTTCCAGAATCTTGATTTTTTATAAGTAATAGAAATGGCTGAAAGTTTGCAATTGTGTTTCTGCTGAAAAACCTATAATTGAAAAAACAAAAATTGTTTCTTTCTATTGTGGAGCACAGGACTTAATACCCTCTTATTTTTCACCAATAGTATTTCTACCAGAATCAGTATGGAATTACCATTACTGTTTCCTTCAGAGCAAAAGAGCGAATGTCTTCAATCATCCTCTTTTGACAGATAACTTGACTAGAACTATTCAACATGACCAGGCATATAAATGGTTAGTGGGTTGCCATATGAAGCTAATCTAAAATGTTATGATGCTATGTGAAGTAAGTAATGAAAATAAACATGCTACAGATGGACTATGGTTTAGCTGGTGTAAGCTGTCCTGAATTTATATTGTTGTTTAGCATCGATAGCTATAACATTTCCCTTTAGCTTCTCCAGGTATATACTTAATAATATATACAGAAGATGGTTTACCTGTCTTGAAATATCTGAGTATTTATGCTGCATGTAATGGCAATAGATTTATAGTCTATCTCTTTGTTGTTCAGCCTAGTTTTTTCCTCACTTGCTATGGATCTCATGTTAGCTCTTCAATTACAGATTTCAGGGAATTGGGGTTTATCTTTGAAAGTGACTCAGCAATTCATGAATATATAACCTTGTCAGAACAGCTGGAGCATGTCTCTTACCTGCTCTGTGGGATGTGCTAAAGGCTTTTTTCATAGAATAAGAATTTGTTAAAGTGTGACTCCAATACAGTAAAAATCACCATATAGAACTGACCTTGGAAGTGGTATTTTTTTACGAACTTTTAAGTGGTTAACACTATATTTTGGTTTGGAAGCCTTTAGAAAAGACCTGGTCATCTGAAGTCAACCAGAACTCTGTCTTGAACTTTTCCTTTCAATTTTGTAACGTTTTATTTAATGCAAAGTTGAGAACAGCTGAATTGAGAACATTTCACAAGGAAATGTTCTAATTTTTCATGAGTTGTTTTGACATCGTTTGACAGCATTTTTCTCTTCACCAGAGAAATTTCAGCAGAGTTGACACAAGAGGCTGCTTCTACTTACCCAGCAGCTGAATCCCAAATTGCCATGGCTTAACGCCAAGCTTGAATGGCTTCACTGCCATTCATACCTGAGCTTCCTGCAATTAAGTCCACAATCTTTCATTTGTACAAGAGATTTAGTGGTGTCACTGGCAACTATCAAATCTGGTAATAAGACATTCCCAGAGTTTTCTGTAACCTACTATAGGTACCAAAAATGAACTTGTACTGAATTGTGAATCTCTTTCAGCCATACTCTGATAGCCCCACAGAAATGTCTCTGTAGGTGAAGGCAGGATCAAGAATTTACCAGCAGAAATTCTGTCCTGCTCAAAACTTGTCTTTCACATATTTTTGTAGCTTTTCTTTTCCCTCCTGCCATAACATTTGTTCTCATGGGTGGTGGATTACTACCAATAATCAATGCCACAGGAAGGGTGCATATGTCAGATTTCAATTTGGCCAAGATAACTTATGCTATCACCTCTCTGCAAAAAGGAGACAAAGTAACTTCTGCCTTCCACCACCACCAGAATCACTAATACTGGTTTTAGCATTATCATTACTGTAGCTTTTTGCAAGGTAAGGTTCAAAGTTTAAGTCCTTTCCTGAAGCAGTAAAGTAAATTGGACCAAGCTCTCCCACAAAACCTGGGAATGGAGAATATCTAGCCTTTGTAGGCTGTGTTTCTCCTTTTGTAGATTCTGAGTCCGCATATAAGCCATGAACACACCAAAAAGGACTGTCATGGTTCAGCCCCAGCCAGCAGCTGAGCACCACACAGCCATTTGCTCACTCCCTCGTTGGTGGGTTGGGGAGGAGAATGAGAAAAACATTCTCCTGGGCCAGCAAAGGGAGAGGGATACAACAACAAAGCAGTAGTAGTTATAATGGGATGTAAATAAAAGCAATAGCAAAGAGAGCAATTTACCGATCCCTGACAGACCAGACACTCAGCCCACACCCAAAG
Organism: Psophia crepitans; assembly: GCA_013399095.1. Classification (NCBI taxonomy): domain Eukaryota; kingdom Metazoa; phylum Chordata; class Aves; order Gruiformes; family Psophiidae; genus Psophia; species Psophia crepitans. The sequence goes on from VWZZ01000577.1 coordinate 29,636, forward strand.
CAGCACCAACCCGCCCCTCCCCGGGCAGCCCCCTTTTATGGGGAGCACCGAAGCGCAGGGCACATGGTATGGAATAGCCCCGGCCAGCTCGGCTCACCTGGCCTGGCTCCTTCTGAAAATTAACTCTATCCTGGCCAAAACCAGGACAACATGGTAAGCATAGCAAAGACAGAATGACAATACATAAATAATTTAAGGAAAGTTGTACTAATTTTCAAAATCCAATAATGAATGGAAAAAAACCCAAACCACCAGTCCACATATTATACTTTTTAAAACTAGGATTTTTAAAGCCAAGTCTTATAAGATTTGTGAAGCTTTTGGTTAGCAATGCTACTAGTATTTTCAGAAAACCATGGTAACTTTCTGATTAGGGGTAGAAGTCTGCCTAGAGTAAATTATTTTAAGTAAATTAACAGCTTATAATACATATGTGAGAGGAGACAAAGATATGGCTGCTAGACATAGACTTCAGGAAACTTTTCCATCTATATTTAATTCGGAAAACCTAAACACAGTTTAAAGTCTGTGTTCCTAATTTTTACCAGCATTTTTTTCTACCTCATTCTCTGCTGTGTTGTTTTATTTTTTATTATGTGACTGTGAACCTGTGAGTGCAAATAAGGAGTAACAAAGTAGAGAGTTGAGCTTTATGTCAACTCTCAATTGAAAGCAATGGAGTCACCTGCAAAAATGTCAACCAGACTGGGACAAAGATAATACAGTAAAAAAATATTGTCAATTTTAGTGCCAAGTATGAATATATGAAGATTTAGTTGGGAATAAGTTCACTGAGTGAAGTTTGAAAATTCTGTACATTTTACCAGCTATAGATCTCATATATATAGATCTCATTTGTTTCTATTTTGGATCTTCAGCAAAGATATGCTAAGTTATTAACTGTGGTTGGTTTTTTTTAATACTTCAGAATGGAAAACTTGCTGAAATACTTTTTTATTTATATGCTCCACTTTTGTAGAACAAAGTCTTAATTCTGACATCAGAGGACAGCAAGTAATGTCTGTGATGCCACTAAAACACGTATTTTAATGTAATTATGAGGTAGACTAAAAGAAGCAGAGGGTATGCATTAGTAGAAGTAGCTATTGGAAGCAGACAAAATGATAGAACTCCTTAAAGGTAATTGCAAGGGAAATGAATCCATGTTAGAAGTAAAATACTTAAAACATTCCCTGGTGTGAAGGTCCTCTTTATGAGTAATGGTGCTAGCAAGTGCTCCTGTAGTACTTTCTTATACTGTATATTTTCTACTGTCAGATAAGATAAATGGAGATGTCTTTTTGTTCATTGACAGTATTGTCCCTTCTGACTGAAACATTTTATTCAAGTCTGAAATTTTAACCCTACTGACATGAAATCATAGTTTTCTGCCATCATGTCAGTGACCCACATTAATGTTATAAAAGTGTTGTAGAACAGCAGCACCTGAGTTCTAGTTTTTTGTAAAATAAACCTTTGTGGAAATTGGGCCAACAGCATAAATTTAGCACAGACCTTACTGCTAATGCTATATCTGAAAAATGCTTATCTTGAAAGCATACTGCATGCCACAGACAAGCTATGTGATACCTGGAAGGATTCTTTTTTTTTTTGTAACCCACTTCTAGTATAGCAGCATGATGCAAAAGGATACTCTGGGGAAGTTTATTTACATTTTAAAATAATTAATCTTTAACAATTTAAATGACACTCTTTATGGAGTTATATTATATTTAGTCATAAAGAAAATTATCCAGGTTGTCATGCACTTGGCAAATTATGACGATGATTTTTGCTTCCTTTGGTCCCGTGTAGTAGATCTTATACAAGTAAACATTTCAATGAAGCCTGGAGCTGTTACTCAAATGAGTCTGACACTTTGAATGTAGGCAAGATTGGAAAGGTCATAAAGACCTAATTTTATATTTTTCTTCAAGCACAGTCTGTTAAGGTTCAAATTCTGAATTTCTGTTCTCTGTTCCTCTGTCTTGTAGCAAACAGTACTTTACCTTCTGCTCACTGAAGTGCATGTTTGTAGCATTAACAACTGTAGTGACATTTTAAAAATCCCGTAAGAAGAAAGGGTTTACTATGTGCTCCTTATTTACCTATGTATTAGTATGAGCCAGTTCCCTTACAGAAAAATGTGTTCTGTATTTGGCTTCCTCCTTTACTTTTTTTTTGTCAAAAAGTCTTTTCTACTGCTAAAACAATGAGCTTGTGGTGTCATTTGCAATTCAGGTGACAATCTTTCAGAAATGCTGCGTTTCTACAGTGCCTAGTATATCTATTTAACACATTGTTGACAATGAAGTTCTGACAACTTAAGAAAGAAATAAGTATGAAAAAGAAATATCCTGGTTTTATGACGTTCTCAGTTTGCTTTCTTACTCCAAGCGTACTGTTTCCTTATCACGAGAGTCAGCAATAGACACATGTGGAATTGATCTATTGGTAACTGCAAATGTATTCGCTTTCACAGCAACAGAGGAATGGCAAAATGATAACCCCCCTTTACATTTTCTGGTTTAAATCCTGAATTTTTTTAGCCTGTGCCCTGAGCTGAAGTGACCCTGAGCTCCTACTTACTGGAAGGCCTTTACTACTTTACCTGTTGCTACTGCTGGTAGAATCATCCCAAAGCTAGAACTTGGCCTGTGAGTTTTCCTAATGGAGCAAACTACATGAATGTGTCTCTGTTTTCTTGCACCAGTCATTATTCTATCTGCAGCTGACTTTGTTCAGTCTTCAAAGGGCTGGACAAAATGTGCCTAAATAGTCTGTACTCTGAGAGAAAAGTAATGAGAATCTCAGGGTGAAAGGAGTAGTAAAACCAGACCAAACCTTTGGTTGATGTACATACATGTAGCTTTACAGCTGTGCATGGGTACAATGATTCAGATAAAATAAATGGAATGGTTCCTCTGCTTTTTCTCAGCTGAACATCTGGTCCATGATTTTGTTTTGTAAGAGAAGTGACTGGCTAATGATGCTTTTTTTATAACTATTTGTATTTTCTTGGTGATTTTTGAAAAAAGATTAGGCTGAAATAAAGATAGTAACTGCTTTTAAAAGTTATTCTGTAAAGATAATTTCAATTTGCATTAGAATTAGTTAAATTAAAAACAAATAACAATATGAGGAAAACAAAAATTCCATGTAATTCTAACATCTCTGTGTATGTAAATTTACATACATATGTATGTATGTAAATTTACATATTTAGAGAGATTTGGTTCTCTAAATATGCAGGGTGGGATAACCAAGAGTGAGTTAGCAGCAGCCCTATAAGGGGAAGAGGGATTGGGTTGACAAGCAAAGGACCTGGAGTGAGGTGCACACAAAATCATCAAGATGGAGCTTAAGCAGGGCCACCTCTGCCGTTTACATGTAAACAAGGAAGTGCCTTTTTGGGGGGACCACCCCCACCAGCAGACCCTCTCTGGGAAATCAGCAGGCTGGGGTGCATCTCTGAAGTGCCTGTACACTAATGCACACAGCATAGGGAATAAACATGAGGAGATCTGTCTGTAGTTGTAGGGCTACAATCCTATTGGGATCACGGAAGCTTAGTGGGATGGCTCACATGACTGGAGTGTTGCAATAGAGGGATACAGGCTATTCAGGAGGGACAGCCCAGGAAGAAGAAGGGATGCTTGTCTATGAGAGAGAACAACTGAAATGCATGGAAGTCTGCCTGGGGATTGATGATGAATAAACTGAAAGCATATGGGTAAAGAGCAGATCAATATGGGTGACATTGTAGTGTCTGCTAAAGGCCACCTGATTACACCACAGCTATGAGGAGGCCCATGTTCACAGGCCCTGATCCTCATGGGGGACTTCAGCCACTCTGATATCTGCTGGAGGAACAACACAGCAGGGTTTAAGCAATGAAGGAAGCTCCTGGAGAGAATCAATGACAAGTTCCTGACCCAAGCAATAGAGGAGCCAATGAGGAGAGGTGCTGTGTTGGACCTCATACTCACAGACAAGGAAAGGCTCATTGGAGAAGCAAAGGTTGAAGGCACCATTGGCTGCAGTGACCATGAGATGGTGGAATTCAGGATTGTGAAGGGAGAGCAGAAGGCAAAAAGCGAGATCACAACCCTAGACTTCAGAGAGCAGACTTTTGCCTCTTTAAGGATCTGCTTGGAAGAGTTCCATGGGATAAGGTGATGGAGGGAAGAGGGATCAAGAAAATTGGTTAATATTCAAACCTAACCTCCTTCAAGTACTCTCAGCGTGACTGAACACTGTGACAGGTTGTCCTGAGCGACTGAAGATCTTCATTTTTGGAGATATTCAAAAGCCATCTAGACACGATCTAGATGGCACTGCTTGAGCAGTGGGGTTAGATAACATGACCTGCAGGGGTCACTTTCAACTTCAGTTGTTTTGTGATTCTGCAATTCTGAGATTCTGTGAACAGATACATAAAGATTAAGAAACAATTTACTTGAGCTATATTTTAAAATATACTTAAGATGGTGTACAGGATAATAAATTTACTAAGACAAATATTGGTCTTATTTCAACTGACTACACTATTCCCTTCCAACCTATCCTACAATCCTATATTTGATATTTGGGTAGTTTGATGGTAAGAATTAGTAGCTATTTCTAAAAAACAAAAATGTATCCATTATGTGTAGCATCTAGACAAAGCAATCTATTCTGTTATTAACATAAGTTATCCTCCAAATGAAATTGAAGCAGGGAGATAATCAGAAGGTAGAACTACAGCTGTGTTTGGTATATGGCTAATCAAAGAAAGAAATTGTTTGCTTTGATTCTCATCCTATTGTCCTGCAAAGAATTAACCTGAGCAGCTCACAGTCTAAGCATTTACCTTGTGAATATGGAAATCAAGGAAAAAGAAAAATGCAAAAATCACTACAGCACAATTATATATACTCCTGAAAAATGGAGTAACCTAAATAACAGTTCATTTCCTCAGTGTAGGTTTCAAGGTTAAACAAAAAAGATTTACAGCTTGGCAGATTTATCAGTGTTTTTTGTTATCAGTGCATGGTGAAGATTTATCATGTGTGTGAAAATTCACCTTTAAATTATACAAAGCTTCCTTCCTGGTGAAAGTAATTCCAGAAACTTGACACTAGTAGCAATGCATACCTGGGTCCCACTTCTGCACAGTGGACGTATGAAGAGATGGTGATAAAGCCAATCTGAACTCTTCTACTAATCCTTCCTGAGGCATTGTGTTTTTGTTACTCAAACTGAAACTGTGCAGTCTCCTAGCTACCAGGCTCTATTATTCTGTGCATATGTGTGTGTTTGTATAGGTATGTAAATATATAAGTAAACCATAGAAGAAATTAGCCCTGTTCCAAAACTGCTTGGTGTTCAATAGACCAGAATCTGTGTGCTTTTTTGTTTATTTATTTATTTTAAAGAAATGATATGTTTGAAAACAAACAATTTCACTGACTGGAGACTATGATCCCATTTCCAAGGTGTGGCAGAGAAATGCATAGATTCCTGTAAAGCCTATTTTTGGGCACTCAGGCACTGGTGTAAACGCTCTGTGTACCAGTGATGCTATGGAAGGGATAGAACTATTCATGCAGAAGGAAATTAGGGCCCTGATGCAGACAGCCTGGCAAGATTTTAAGTGGAGGCATCTCTGTAATGTCATGCACTCTGTTCTATAAACAATATTGGGTTTGCATTTTTCTCATCAAATACATATCTGAATTTTTTCTAGGAAGGCAATAGATGATTAACCTGTATATGCCATGAAAGAAGACAATACTTAATTAAATACTCAGTGAAACAGTTGTAATAGGGGGATTCACCCAGGCTGAACTCCTGGCCACAACAATACACCTGGCAGGGTCAGGAGGGCACTACTAGGCCTTACTGATCCCCACCAGTAGACATTACTGCAAACAAAATTTGCAGGTTTTTAAGTGATTACAAAATTCTGGCTCTTTCACTGTTTCATAACTGCTCTGGTGGACCAGGGACCATCCATATGAGGGAGAGAAGAAACTGCGGTCTGACAGGGGAGGGAACGACTTCAGATTTGGGCTCTGTCTGAGGTCTGAGATTGAAACGAGGTTAAGAAGGCGGCCTAAGGATGTTACCATGTTCCCTCTGCTCACAGGGCAGACCGCGCCCGCGGCTGGGCTCAAGGTATTATACACACCCCCAGTATAGGCTCCTAATTTATGTGACATTAAAACATTACTCTCCCACAACCCCAAAGCCCCCAGTTTCTGTACCCGAGGGGTTGGCTTACCCTGCCGGGACAGACACTCCCAGCTCAGCAGCTGCTCCCCCAGTTACTGGAGCGGCCAGGGCCCAGCATCTCCAGCTGTTGGCTGCTGCACCAGGGCAGGAGCTTGGAGCAAGCGCTGGCGTGTCTCTTCCCAATCACCTTCCCTTTCCCTTGTGGGTTCCCTCAGATTCTATTTCCCACTTGTGTGCACATGGTACCGGGTGCTCCTCAACTGGTAGAGGTTTTGGCGGGCAATGTGGCACTCACGCTGGTGTAGGAGCCAGCTGGGTGGTTCATCCCCCCCTACACCCCACTGTCCCCCACTACGGCAGCCTGCCGGGTGTGCCCAGCAGTGTGGGAGGGCAGGCTGCCTTGGGGTGGTTTGGAAGCAGCTCATGAACGTCCAGCTGCGAGCTGCCCCAGAGAAAAGCTGCTGGCTCTCCGCTGGCGATGTGTGTGACGTGAGTTTAATTTAGGTGGCCAAGCTGAACTGATGCTGCATGTAAACCATATAGGCAGGCAGACCAGGACTAAACAGCGGGTTTGGACCTGTGTTTAGAGTACAGATGTGAAAATCAGCAGCCTGCAGAAGGTCTGTGGAGCAGGGTGGGCTCTGGTCAGGACAACTGTGCCACACTACCCTAGACCTGAACTTTTTCATCCTCATACATGTGTTGAGCTGCCTTAGGAGGTAAATGGGGCTCTTTCCTTCCCTGATGGGCAGAATTCATGACCAGTGTAACTGTATTTGTTTTTTTTCCTAGAAGACCTAGTAGGCCAAGAGGAGTTCCCGAGGGCAGCTCCTGAGGGTGGCTCCTGAAAGGCCCAAACCCTTTCTCTCTCTCAGCAGTGTTGCTAGAAGCCACCCATCATGCTGTGAAACCTCTAAGGGGCTTAATACACAATAGACAGAGAAATGTCCTGCTATAAGATCAGTTTTCGTGCTTTTTGCAATAGTGCAGAGAACTGCTAAACATTGCAGATGTCTCTGAGCTAACTATCTGTCAGGGATGAAATTGCAACTTTTCCGTACCTCCACCTCCATTAACATGCTTCCAAGAGAGGCAGAGCTTGAAAAATGTGTTAAACATTTTTTTTTGCTGTACCATAAAATGTCTTTGCTCCCATTTAATTTTATCCATGATTATTTACAATAAAGTGACTTTCATCTGCCTTATAAATCCTTACCTGGTACATTCTTTTTCCAAATTGCTTTATTAATCCTTAGTTATTATTAATTAGAAATGGCACAAACAGCACAATCATTTCCTTAACTCTGGCCGACAGCTGGGCTTTAATAGACTACAAAGCACGACTTTGATTTCTGGAATTTATTTTTCTTCTACATTAACAACGTCACATGGTTGAAGAAGGCGAAAAAAAGAGGAGAAATATTTCGTAGTGTCATTTTTAACTGTAGAGAGACAATGTTTTATTATAACTGTAATGGATTGAAACTCATGGTACATACTTAAATAATGCAGGTAGGCAAAGCAGCTAGCAGCTTTGTATTAACAATTATTCATTTTTAAAAATATTTTTGCATAGCCCCTCCCTAAGTATCAGTTTACTCATCTGTTACCAGTTACACGGGTCCCTCTCTGCTGTGTTTGTGGAACCCACATATTATCTCATGTGTGAAACAAACCATATAATTTCCCTGCAGTGACAATTGATCAGATGGAATGTTTACATTTAACAATGCAAGATTTTGGTAGTTGTTTGGCTCAGGAAGAGTATCTTTTTTACCTGGGTTGGTCTGTCTTCTTCATGGGCCTGCTGACCATGCTTCTTTGACTTCTTTTAGCCTCCTGCTGGAAGTCTGACTGATGATATAAAAGGCATGTGAATAATGTTGAGTACCAGGGATGGAGCTTCTACATTAAATAATAAGCAGAAGAGTGGAGAAACGCTGATAACACTGAAAATGTTTGAAATCTTTGCATTTTGCATGTATCACACAATGAATTTTTTTTTTCTGAACAACTTTGTTATTACTTTTAATTGTATGCTACATCTAATCTGATAGCCCATGGGGTAAAAGTGCAACTGGTTTCCCAGCTGGTATTACCCTACTCTCATGTGTGCCATAGATCCTGCTTCAAAACACAGGATAATTAAAGAATTCCAATCTTCTCTGTCCAAGCTTTCAGAGATTGCTTTGGAAATTTGAGAACACTACCTACTTCTGAATTAAAGAAATGCTTCATAATATGATCTGGAGTTTTGGTAATATGATCAGGACAAAGGACATAAAATTGCACAAAATGGAAAACCTGTCACTTAGAGAGATAGGAATTTACAATGCAACTGTAAGAAATATGGCCCAAGGACTATGAAAATGTTTGGATGAAAGAATTAAATGGAGTATTTTATAAAGGGGTTTGTGTTATTGACATCTTAAATATTTACATAAGTGTGCAAGGAAGGGACTAGGGCATAAGTTAATAGTAAAAGGCATCTGATGCATAGCATTCAGGAAAACTGAGAAAAGACATTAGAAAAAGAAACGCATGATTGAAGTCTGATGAATGACCAAGACATAGGAACTTGCTATTGAAATTTGTATTTCTTTCAGACAAGGAAACTTAATTTTTTAGAATAGTTTTTAATAACTTTCCTGTTTCATTAATTTTTAACTAAGCTAATAATTTCTGTAATATTTGTTCAAGAAGCAAGGTTTCATATCTAAGGCTAAGTTGTGCTTTGCCCCCAACTCCTTCTGTGACTTTGAACAATTTGCTTTTCTATGGATTTAAGCTTTTGATTCCTGATATGTACAGAGGCACATCGTTATCTCAGAGACAGGGTAAAAATGTGATTGTTGGCGATTTGCCGAAGTGCTATAATCATGGGATACATGTATCAATACTGGTCACTCTGTGGGTGGATAAATACTATTTATGTATTTATAAAAATTGAAAGTTAATTTATGCAATATTCTTTTTCTTCCCACTCTTTGATCAGCTTGCTTTTACAGTGTTGAAAAGTAATACCTATAAAAACCCCCAGTTTCTCTCTCCTACCTACAAGTTCTTACACAGAATACCATTCACAGAATTCAATGATATAGCTGGAGTACCCAAGTACTTCATCCTCCCAACACTCCTCATTCTATTTTGTATGTTTTGAATTATGTTTTTGTACGTTTTGAAATATATATGCTGCAGATTGAGAATTCTTGAGAACAGGGACTAACTTCCTAGCACTGTCTATTCAAAACCTGCTATAAGGACCTAGTATTTGAGGAAGACAAAGACACTTGTGCAGATTACTTACTTAATATAACAATATTTCATTGTAACACATTTGTGTTTATTCTGTACTTTTTGTCTCCATTTTTGGCTCCTTAAAATGGGTCTAAAAAGATTTACCCACACCTTGGATGGAGTTCTTGAGATTAAATTAGTCATGGTAGTTTTTAAATCTGGAAAGCACCAAGTATTATGAGAGGAAGATCGAATCAGGGGGACTACAGCTGCACATAAAATTCCTTCTCAGTACATGCAATTCCTGTTTTTGCAAACTAGGAATGAGCTTGGCACTTTCAACCAATTACTGCTGGGACAAAAATAGGGAAAGTCGTCGTCCCCCCCCAGTATTATTAAATCAGCCCAAGCTATATAGAAGAAAGAATCTTCTTTCTATATATAGCATTATACTGCACACTGTAAACTGTCAGAAACACTTAACTTCATGCTGAAAATGTTTTATATCTACTCTATCCCTCTCTTGATATTTGCTATTGTGAAAAAGAAAGGACAAGCAAGGCAGTTGAAGGTTACCCTCACACCACACACACGCACACACAAAAGAAAAAAGAGGAAAAAAAGAATCTTTTCAATTATAAATAGTGAATTCTATGACACAGCTGCAACACTTTTCTAAATTCTTTGTTTCTGACTGCTTTTCCTTCATGCCTTGAGCAACCAAAAGGATTAATTCTGGGTAGTTATTTAAATATAGTTACTTGCTAAAAATCCTCTGCCAAGATCAGAGAAAAGGGATTAGGATTAAACTGTTCTAATCAAAAGTAGTGTGGGTTGTTTTTTGGGTTTTTTGTGTGTTTTTTTTTCTTTTTTTTTTTTTCTTTCTGATAGGAACTCTTTTGTTTCAAGTAACAAGTTTTAACACTGTAGGGACTGCAGCGATGTATAGTGCATATGTTTCGATGCAAATAAATATCTTCTTTACTAAATACACAGAAAATTTTTTATTTGGCACCTTTGTCTATAGTTGCCCAGTAGATGTATTAAGGGATATTAAGGATAGTATTAAAACACCATATTATAAAATAACATCAACACTATGTGTGTTTCTATTTTTGCTGGTTTGTAGAATGGCTTTGACTTGTATGACTTCCCTATAGAAGTCACACACAGAAAGTGTAAGACTATAGCTTCAATTAGAGCTCATCCTTGGTGTGACTGTAGTTGTAATAATAATAATCTGAAGTATTTTCCTATCATATTTGCCTCCCTTCTGTACCAGATGAGGTACAATAAAATAATAGGTACAAAAGGTAGCAATGTACTGATGGCTTCTTATGATCACACTGTCCCTTTGGGTCTTCATTTCCATTATTTTATACTGTATTTTTTTTAAAACTATTTCTAGTGAATCTTTGCTGATTCTTATTGTATTTAAATCACAGCTAGGTATTTAGCTACTGTGCACATGAGTGTGAAAGCACATTTTTAAATGAGGCATAATGGATATTTTAATGAAAAATAAAGTGGACCTATTGGTCTAAGCCAAACTTTAGAAGGATACATAGTGAGTTGCAAGGGTCATGGTAGGTTGATAGGTTTTTTTCAGCTGAACTAGTTGAACTGATACAGAGTATCAGGTATTTCCCATTCCTCTACAGCACAGAAATCAGGAACAAAACAGTATTGCTGGAACAAATAAAGATTTTTACGGTCTGGCTACCGAAAGGCCATCTCTTGTGCTTCCTGCAAGAGGGGTTACTATCTTTGTTTCTTTGTGGTCTTTTGTGTGGTATTGCACCCACAGAACTAGAGGTTAAAGATGTTTCAGGCAGCACTTCCACACTTGGAGAGGAGAGAAAGGGACCTGTGGTGCAGATTACTTTTAATTATTCTATTGCCCATTTATAGTTGCTAGAATGAACAGGTCAGTGGATGACAGGACACTGTACTGGTTTGGGGAGCTGAGGTGTTCTCAACTGAGTCCATGGAGTGAGGAAGACCCTGACTGATTTTTTACTAGGATGTGGTCACTGCTGATGTGGTTTAGGAAAGAAGTGCTTTGTCTGGTCGTAGGAGATTTGCTGAGAGGGCAGAACTGGTGGAAGCTAGCTCTAAGTTTTTGTGTTGAATATTATCTACAGAAATGAGAGAAATTATCCAAAATGAAGCTCTGTGTTGTTATTCCTTAGTTTAATAATTTATGTGACTGTAAGCCTGGATGAGTACATTATTAAATGTATTCTTCCTTTCTGAAATTAATTGTAATCTCATTGAAGGTAGGTAAGAAATACAGTCCATGAGGTTGCTAAAACATCTTCTAGTAGTAGATGAAGTCTGACTCAGCTGCTGTGGTGACATTGGTTGTTGGGATCATTGTTGATGAGGAAATAGATTGGAAATGAGGTTTGGAAAATATTTCTGCAGTCCCATTCAGCCATGAGCCCTCAGTAGGTTGGAAATAATTTAGGTGTTGATCTTTTGGGGACTGAAATGGTCTCTTTCACAGCGTATGTCTACAATTCACAGCATATATAAATCAGAATCATGATTGGGCAGCCTTAGCAGCAGTACAAGTCACAGTAATCATGTTCTTTAGCTGTCCATTTCATCCTGTGATGGTTAACTAAAGTTCAGGGCCATCTCATAGTTTCAGTTAGGTGGAGAAATTATAGTGGAGTATTTTAGCCAGTCTTATTTACTTACAGAAAAATGCACAAGTTTTTTTTTTTTCCCCTGAAATGAGAATGTTCAAACAGGAAATTATTTGCATTTTTCTCTAAAGTTTTGTTCTAGTGATTTGTGTGTTTTCTTGAGCTCTTTTTTTCTACTCTTTCTCTCACAGAGACTTGTGCAAGGGCAGCTCTTACCTGTGATGCCTGGGGGATTGCCTGGATAATTAGGGTGTCTCATTACTGACTTAGTTTTCAGGAGAGGCGCTAGTTAATGTTGCTGTAAAGATCTCCTTTCTAAAAACTTATGTCCTGTTCCCATATTTTCCCCCTCTCAGCTTGATAGGAAAGAGATTTCAGCTTCTGGTTTTCAGATATATGCTGCTGGATTCTGTTCTGTTGGAGTCTGAACAGAATGTTTTATTTGTGCCAACTCTGTGGATTTAGTGCACCTTCAGCTTAAATGATTTCACAGTGATTTTCTTGCCCCAACGCTGTATGAGTTTAGCACTGAAACAAAATAAAGATTTATGTAACAGTACTGAAGGTATAAACCTAAAAAGACAAGTTTGGAAACAGAAGAAATTAAAATACTTAGTAGCTGGATATCTCTACAGTTGCATACCCCTTGTCTAAAACCCCAGACTTACTTCTACTCTTTAAACCAGTGTTTGTGACAAAACACCTTCTTACCATTGCCCTCTGTCAATCTCTAAGCATTTCTTAAGTAGGCTTCTTTGGAAATGGGCTGTGGTATACAAATGCAATTAACTTTAGTTGTTTTTTGGGAAGCCATGTGCTCTGGTTTTGGACTTCCTGTCAGTCCTACTGGGCTAACTGCTCACAAATAATATAGACACTTTTCTTTATACTTAGATGTGGTTAACTTACACATAAGAAGTCACTTGATATTTTTATATGTTCTGACTCTCAACATCTCTGGAACAGTGTTGGCATGTGCTGTATTATTAACATACTTGTCTGGCCCAGTGAGTGGTGCATTGTCTGGTCAGGGTATGAAGAAAAAAATCTACCTTTCCCAACTTTTACTGCAAGTAAACTGACATTGTGTTTGCTATATTATGCTTCATATCACATAATGGCTTCTTGTGATTGTCCAAAATGAAGGATGATTGTCTAATCTGTGACTACAACCAATACTATTCTTCCTCCTCCTTTGTATATAGTACAGTTCATAACTAAATTAAGTAGGTAACATGTCAAAAGCTACTATACTCTTGCATTTATGGCCAGGGTGGTGAAGGAGAGTTCATACAGACCAGCTCTTTCTCAGCCTTTACTTCTTGTGGTGCTGTATGCTTTTCCTCCTCTCTCACAAAGCCAAAAAAAGGACTCCAGCATTTCTTTAAAGAAATAAGTCTCATCTGCCTCACACTGCCTGCCACAGGGTTTGAACAATTGGAGTAGTGCTCTACATGTGTCAAAGTTCTCCTTGAGAAATATCTAGGACACAGCGTACCTGCTTTGGAATTTCTTTGTCAAACTAACTGATCTCACAATGCATAGAAGATGTTGTCTCAGGCTGACTTTTAATGGGAACAAACTGATCTACGAAAGGCTTTTCCTTTGGTCCAGCTGTTGAACCTTGGTATGCATTATTAAGAGGAAGGTACATAAATCTCTTTGGTCTTCTGGCTTATGTATACACTTTCACTGACTTGTTTAGAAATTAATTAGATTTATTTTTATACTGGGAATATTTGGGGTATTGATAAATGCTTTCTTTTGTTTTTATACATACAGATGTTTGAGTCATAGTGCCTTTTAACTTGGAGCCAGATGGAACCTATCCAAGATACGACTAGTCCTGTGGAGCCTTGGCATCTGACTGCTCTTATACTGTCAAAAACATCAGTAGCTCAAGGTCCTTCGAGAGCATACACTGCTGGATTTTCTGACTCCCTGCCGGTCTGTTTTCTTTGTGTGATCTGTGCCTAAAGAAAATATTACTTTTTCTTCTCTAGGAATGGAAACATGTAGGTTCTTACTATCAATTGTAGTTGTGTGATTTTCTGATATTTGATTGTGGGATGAGATGGTGGACCTTTATAGATTAGGCATGATAGGAAACTTTCCTGTGGTGCAGAGTTCTCCAGTTACTGAACAGGTCCAATGTGGATGCCAATAACTCTTGAGAATGCTTATATCAGTAAGCTCTGAAAATGTTCCGTTCAGTGCAGGTCAGACTAACAGATTGTCTTTTTCAAAACTCAGCAAGATTTTGGGATTTAAAAACAACCTAGGTGCATAAAATATTTAGTAGTCTAGCTGATGCCTTCAGGTTTGCTTTTCTTCTCTTTTAGCTATACCAAAGATGTACCAGGAGTGATGAGTTCTCAAGAGGGTAGCCATTGTGTTCAGGTCTCACTGAAACTGAACAGATGCTTTTCAGCTTTGTTGAAGCTAGGTTCCCAGGAAATTCATTAGCATTTTACATGAAAATCCCTTGGCTTTAGAGATGTATCCAGGTGACAGTGGCAAACAATGGGGAATATAGTCTTTGTTTCGCACGATTTATTTCCTTGTTTATTTAAAGCTATATTTTCCATTTCAGGTTTTCTATGCATTGATGGCTACAGTCCTGTGAGCTTCTCCCATCATGGACTGCAGGTAGATTGTATGCAAGCTGTTTGTGAGAAAATGTGGTGTGAGACCTCAATGCTGAGTCTCAGACCTTTGGAAGCTCTATTTTGCAGAGATTTTCAAATGCCCAATGTGGAGTGCCTGTTGAATGCTAAAAGGAACATAGTAGCTTGTACATCCATTTCCTTATTTTTCTACAACATGATCTTAAATGTTCAAATACATATGGCAGTCCAGGTCAGGCCCAAAGGGACTGATCATTGCTGAGAGGAGTAAATCATGAGATAGTCGATTTTCTGGAGAAAGTGGCAGTACTCTGGCAATGGGGAATACTTCGAAGCTGCAAAAGCTTGTTGTGAAGTGACAGAATCAATGTCCATGACATAGGTTTGAATGTTTTCTTATTAGGCAGTCAGACCTGTTGCTAGAGTACCAAGGGATCATCTTAGCTAATCACTGGCATTACCCATGACAGGAGTTCATGAGGCCATGAATAACTTACCCAAGCTATTTATGTGGGAAATGTTGTCAGGTAGAGTTGTTTTAATGTTTTATGCAGACTCAGATTACTACTTACCAGAGCACCAGAAATTCAGACAAAATAGGAGCAGTCTGGGAAACCATTCTTAGGCTGAGACAAGTTTTAGTCCTTTTGCCAAATGCTGCTCTCAGTAACATAATAAAACCCAGAAGGAATTGGTCAGAACAGGCTAGACCTCTCCTGTATGGGTTAAAAATATCATAAGGTGTTAAATGGTGTCTGACGAGTGTCTGACCTGCAGTGCATCCCAAAAGCAATGCTACCTCTTCATCTCATCATGATGAATAAACATTGCAGCGTACCTGCACAGATGTATCAGGTCCAATGCTTACTGGCACTGTTGGATTTACTGTACCTGCCCAGATCAGCTATTCCACTGTGCATGTAGATATATAAAGTATATTCCATTCCCCTGCTTGTGCCTGAAGGCCTGATGGAATGTCTGGGTAATGGGATGAGGGACCCATAGGCTGTCTCATGTAACCAAACCAACACACAGAACCTGCCAGACTCTTCTCTGAGAGATGGCGAGAAGGTGCATGCTAGATGAATTGTTCTGGTGGTTGTAGCTTGCTGCCGTGTAGTATCTTTCCTGAGAGCCCTGTGGAGCTTCACCTGTTATGGAGAAAGACGGCCTGGTAGACTACCAGCTGGATGGACAAACACGTTATAGAAAATACACATATTAATCTGTATTCATATTAAATGCTCAACCTTAAAAAAGTAGTAAAAAAGCTATCTTCTTACTCCCACAGAAACAGGATGTTGTAAAACTAACATTTTGAATTTATATGATTTACAACAATGATAATGTTACACTAACAGAAAAAAGGAAAAAGAGGTTGCATATTATTTAACTAAAACAAGTTAAAATGACTCTAGGAACACCATTGGATAGATTCCCAACAGGGTTATATTGTTTAGTTCTATTGATTTGAGTGGAATTAATCCATTATAAACTCAGTGAATAATTCACTAGGATTTTATCTATGCACTAAAATGAACACACAAAGAAATTATCATCAGAGTTATGTTCAACCTTTTGCTGCAGTCATGCATAAGCCTGTGTAGAATTAGGAAGGTAGGGCCAGGTGAGAAGCTTTCCTCTGACATTATAACTACCTCTATGCACCATAGAGTTTAGTCCATCTATTAATTTTGGATTTAAAATTGGATCTGGGTCACGCAAATCTGGTTATCTTCTTATTTACAGAGATGATGTAATATATTCCTGAAGAGCTAACATCCTATCTTTATCAAGTCACATAAAAAAAACCGTAAAAGCCACAATAAATATTTATATTTATATCCAGTGAGTATAATTGTAATTACAGTTATAAAACAATTGCAATTATATAGCATAGTATATAATTGTATTAGCACTTATGTAGTCATATTTATACTTGATGAATCCCTTAAATTAAAAGTTTTTTGAAATCTTTTAGGTTTTTAAAAAACTAATATATTTCCTATGATTCATGAAGTTTTTGCTCCTCTGTTTTCTTCAAAGGCAAGAAGAGTGTCAAAATGCAGTATTGACAAAAATATGTTCAGTTCCTTTATTTTCACTGCTTCCAAATTAATGTAATCAACTATGGGCTAGACCTTTCTCTGTCTCTGGTGAAGTTTGGATTTCTTGGATTCTACCCTGAATCCATAAATGTGGTGTCCGTTCAAAATTTCTAATGAGATTTATGAAAACTTAACTTATGGCAAAATCTTATTCTGCAGAGTCTAATTTAACTGGTGTGCAACACTCCCGTGCCATCTTCTGTGACTGGTTTTGTGGAATATGTATCTTGCTCAGAAAAAAACATTCTTCCACTGGCTTCTTATGGTTAATTTATGGCCCACTCTGTCCTGAACAACATGTATGATTCAGCATTAGGTGTTCTTATGCTTAGGATACACAGTGGTTTTTAGCTGTAAACTTGTGAGGGAAATCAACAGGCACACTAAAAACAGGAGCTGTGAAGTTTGGCTTTTGCAAACTTCTACCTATTTGCTGTATTTGCACTTGAATTTCTTGCAGTAAAATTAGTTGTCTGTTAAAACCGTTGATAGAAAATACACAAACAGATCATACTTTTAAGTGTCATTTTTCAAAGGAGTGTTCTGTCAGGACAGATGACTGCTCAGCTCGCCTTAAGTCTGTGGGCAGCACTGTATTATCGTGTAACTGTTACAGAAACTGTTGAGAAGCAAAACTCAATTCCTTAGCAAACTCTTTGCAGTAAACTGGCGATATTCACAACTTACTGTTCTGTTCAAACTGAAGGGCAAACTGGTTGGCTCCCAGTCCCTCATATTTGTGGAATATTTAGGTGTACCAACAGGTAAGCTGCAATGTGCTCTTAAACTAATGTGTAAGTGTATAGGTTTATAACAAAGGTGTTTAAGTAATAATTGATGCTGGGGCAATATCATCTTATAACATGACCTTAAAAAACATGGCTGATGAAATTCTAAGCACAGTTCTAGACAGTGTTTAACACCTCCACACAACAGAGTATCAGTGGAGCCATCCAGAGTGTACACTCTTAATATGCTAGATCTGTAATCAGTTTCAAAGTGTTAAAACAAAGATAAAGTCAGAGGATTTTACACATACAGCTGCTACCTTTAGCCAGGTGGAAAAAAATCCAGTCTTTTTTCATGACTGATATGATCATAGATTTATTGTTTTCAAATACTGATTGGGCATTGAGGTAGTTCTTAGTAGCTTGGAAAAATTGTCTGATTGCCTCTAATTTCCTTGTCCAAATGCATGGGGTTTGTGCCAACTTCTTGCTGTATGGCCATTGGGAGTCTTTTTTCCCGTACTTTTTGACTTTTCCCTGATACGTTGTGTTTGCAAGGCCTGTTATGCTCCTCACGTGGCCCAGCCACCTCAGTAGCTGCCTTCTTTTTTGCAATTGCAGAAATATTCACTCTAATAGAGTTGTCAGTCCTATAAAGTGTGTGTTATTAATAGATTTATTTGGAGGAATTTGAATATAAAGGCCTGAATATGACATTTGATCCGTACCACTGGAGTCCATGTTTCATGTATGTTCAGGCCTATGGCATACACAATTATTCTGAGTTTTACCTTTGATGCACTTGAGATATTCTTGTCAGATTCTGTTGAATTTTACAAGTGCTGCTATCACAAAACCAGTTCTAGTTTTGATTTCTGCTTCAGACTTTCTTTCATTTGTAATGGTAATTCCGAGATAGCTGAATGAATCCACTCATTCAAGTTTCTCAACTTTGATGTAAATTTCTTGTTGCATATAAGAATCTTCCATTGTCCTCTATCTGTTCTTTGCTGCCTGTTTGATCACCAGTCCGTAGGCAGTAGCTTTGTTGTTAGATCTGCTACCTATGGTCTTTTTTCTACCAATCAGGTTGATATAATCTACAAAGTAAAGATTATAGATCTTTTACCACTAGCTGATAACTTTGTCCTACCAGAATTTTAAAACACTTTGTACTTATTAAGTTCAAGGAAAATATGAACGGGAGAAATCTCTGTCTTTCAGGCAATTCTTGTACAAAATAACTTACTTATTGTGTACTCTGTGAAGATTATACTTTTCAAACTACTTCTAAAGCTTTAATTCAAGTTCTAATGCAACCTGAACTCACAGCTTTTAGGAGAGAAACCTTGTACATTTGCCTGTGAGGCTGAAGGAACTATCTTTCTACCTTTTCTATTGATGGAGTACTACCTTGCATAAAAGTTTCTAATTTTACCTCTGCTATTCACTTATTTTTGAGGCTTGAAGTATTTCATGGAACTGTACTCCTATGCTTACTACAAGGAGGTTAGTGATTCAGGATATGCTGTGTGTCAATGCTCCCTTCTGACCTGAACTGCTGTTTGGTGGAATCTATATTCTTATTTAATATACGGACGAGGTTCTTAGATTTATGTCTGATCTGGGAGCCGGACAATACTGGGAGCAGGTCATACAAATGCTCACAGCCTATTCTGTACCAAGGAATATATTGGTAATAAACCTCCCTCACTAATCAAAGTTTTCACAGGAGAGAAACAGAGTTGTTACCTCAAAATATTTCATAGTTCTGCTATTAGGGCAAATTTGGGATGATAGGCGAGGGATGTGATTTCACTCCACGTGAGACAGAAAATAGTTTAAACCTGGACTTCCTAAATCCCAAAAGATTGCTCTAACTTGGGACTACTTACTGAGTTAATAAAGGATGAAAGAAAAAGGGTCACTGATGCTATTTACTTTTTCTTCTTTCTTGCAAGAATTGACCTAATTTCATCTTATAATGTCAGGAGGTGGTTCACGGCTGGGTTCTTGGAAAGTGACGGACATCTAGCTTTTTCCAGATGCTGAGTATATAAAGAGTTTGTAAACATGCTACGTGGTGGAGGCAGAGCTGGTACACAGGGTGATTTAGAGATACTTGGATATTCAAAGTGAGACATTTGCTTTAGTATAGAACTGCACCCAAACTAATAAGCCTTGACTCTCATCCAGCTAGCCTGCATAGTGAGGTGCACACACACCTACACTGCATACTAATGTGGCCTGGAATATGTGCCTTAGCCTGATCTTCTTCACACTGGTATAATTCTGTGCCTGGATCTAAGTGCTCTGTTGCCCAGATCCTAGTATTTGCCATGTCCTTTAAAGGTTGTACAGTAAGGTAAATTCTGTCCTGGCTTTGGAAACCGTGTAAGTATACTTGAATTAATTAGTCTAATACTAGTCCAAAACCCCACATTCACAGTTTTATATAGGCTGGTATCAAATTTCCTTGGATTTTATGCAGCTTCTACCCACATTAAACATTGGACAACAGTCTTTCTCAGCATCACTCATGCTTAACTTCTACTTCACAAGTTGTCATACGCCTGGCCATGCAGTGAAAAAACCACAGCTTTTAAAATGAATCATTGTTAGTGAATAGCTGAGAATTTCTGTAACTCTGGCTTTCAAAAAAAAAAAAAAAAAGAATTGAGAATTAACAATTCATTTGACTGTCAACTCTGAGCAGGGAGTTGTTAGCAATCATTAAAAAATCAGTGTACTGAAGTTCTGTGCAGTCCCCCAAATCTCACTCCAAATCCTTACCTGAGTCCTCTTTCTCCAAAATTTTCTCATTGCCTGTCAGTCTTACTGCCTCTTTAATAATTACTAACTTCATGATTTAGTCAGTGATCTGTTAGTTGATGTACCTTGAGCAGATGATGGGAAAACCAGAAAGGATGAGATTCATCAAGGGTACTGTTTGTGCCCTGGGCTCCATTCATAGTGGAGATGTAGTCAATATAGTGAGTAGGGTCTAATGTGCAATTTGTCTCATCCTTAAGCAGCTGTCTAAGAGAAGTGAAATGAATCAAACCTTGAAAGTGCCCATTATTCTCCACTGACTTGAAAGGGAGCCAAGGGGAACTAGCTTCCATGTAAGCAGCCAGGCATCAAATGTTAGATGATTTGAGCCTTGTTCCATCCAGTCAGCAGTATTTAACAGGTGTGTTCCTGTGACTTTGTTACATACATGACTATTCTGTTTGAAGGCTGGGTGCCCAGGTTCATAATCCCAGTTTGGTCAGAAAACATTTCCTCTATAAGACTTGGTATTGCAGATATAATGTAAACTGCTCAGGTTCAGGCACACAATTACAGTCCTTTCTGTTCTAGATCCAGATGGTCAGCACCAGTTTGGGGAGAAGAGATGAAGAAGGATAAAAGGTCGAAAAAGAGGATTATTCCATGTAGTTAAACATACCTGAGTTGTAGCTATGCGATTTCAGTAAAATAACTAAGCATGCTTAGCTAATGTGGCAGCACACTATGGCTGCTGTGAATCTAGTGCTGGAATTCTTAGGCATCTAGTGCTTCTCTTACCATGCAAAGGGGTCTAAAGGTATAAAATTATTATTTTCTCTTTGTGACTACATTCCTAAAACTTGAGTTTGGTTTAGTATTGAACCTTGTGCTTCTACTTCAAGTTCCTTATGCCAAACTTTAAAACTTATAAAACATGCCTTTTGGATGGAAAACATTTTCCTCACTTCAGAAGCAGAAAAGGAAAGAAAAGAAAAAAGAGTTAATGTAGGAATGTAAACTATATTAAACCCTTTACCCCTTGTGGTGGTCTCCTGTAGTCTGAATTTTATGTCCTTTTCCTCCCTGTATTAAGTAAGAGAGAAAACCACCTTGATTTTACGAAGCAAAGAAATAATGACAGGAAATGGGGATTTTTGTTTGTTCTTTGGTGTGAATTGGCACCGGCATTATGATGAAGTTAAAATGCAGAGGTTAATTGAAAAATGCGATAAACAAAGCCCCTTGAAGGTCTCAGAATAATTTTGCCTAGCAGCACTGACAGCCTACTACCATCAGGCACTAAACCTACTCCGAACTGCTGAAGATGATAAAAAAAAAAAAAAAGAGAAAGAAAAGAAAAGGAAAAGAAGGAAAGAAAAGAAAGAAAAAACCCTGAAGTTAATTGTCTTTCTGTTCCTTCCACCTCATTTCAGCCCAATTATAACTGGGAAAAGTCATTCTGTCTAATTTGCATTAATGCACCTCTATGGAAAAATAGCTTAGACAGTGAATTTGATAATTTTTTTCCCCCCAGTTTATTATGGACATATATAAAATAAAAAGAAACCCAGCAGAGAAAATTGCTATGGAAAACTCATGGATAAGCATCTTGATTTTTTCTTCAGTTGTTTTGCTGCCAGATAAATTCTAAAGATGTAACGTTAGACAGAAGTATTTCTTCAGTAGACATTCTTTAATCACAGGACAGAAAATGTTGAAATTCCTGCTGGAACTTCATCATCCCTGGCTAACCCCCTGTTATTACTGAGGAAGAAAGTGTTCTGTGGGTTGTGATAAACTTAGCTCTTTGCCTGCACTTGTATGTTTTTCATAATAGCCTTCAGAAAGGCTGCATAAATCCTCACTTATGCTGTGTTTTGAAAATAAGTCCAATGCAGGATCCTATTGTGTGTACGGTTTAATGGTGTAAAAGAACTCAAAAGAGTGGCCGTCACATTCATATGCAGTACCATGTTTCCACTCAGCATTTCAATTCGCATTTTAATAAACACATTAAGGGGGCTCACTTGTTGTTGGACCTGTGTTACATCTAATTTCTTATTGAGATGGTGAAGAAAAACAGTGTGTTTTGCTCTAAATTGTCAGTCAGTATATGAGCTCAGTCTGCCTCGGTGCCATTTATATTAATAGGTATGATTATCCATGCAGGCCTTATTTTCAATGTACTGTGTTTATAGTCCCCATTTGTACATCTTGCTGGAGTTAACGTGTTCATAACGATGTGGAACAGCTGGCCACAAACTGTTGTTTCTCATTAAAAAGACATGTTTCCTGAGCTTTTGGGCATTCTTTATACTAAACAATACATACTGTTGACATTTTGCCCTTTTCATTTTCCTTTAACTCTTCACTGCAGTGGGATATCTAAGGTTCAGGATTCTAAAAGAAGACCTGAGGGGCTTTTGAGAGATAGAACCAAGAAGAAAGCCACTTGGGTCATTAAAGATCCCAGAACACTCTTTGCAAGAAAAGTGTGGGAGTTATTATTGTCCTGGACAGATTACAGCTTTTGTAGCTACATTGTAGGCTATTTAATCATGTATTTTCAATGAGGTAATCTCCCTTTGAAAGGCTGCTGTACTATGCTATTGAACCTATAATGGTGGCTGTAAATCTAATCTAAATCTACCCTCCTTCAGCTTAAGGCCATTACTCCTTGTCCTATCACTACATGCCCTTGTAAACAGTCCCTCTCCAGCTTTCTTGTAGGCCACCTTTAGGTATTGGAAGGCTGCTCTAAGGTCTCCCCAGAGCCTTCTCCATGCTGAACAACCCCACTTCTCTCAGCCTGTCTTCATAGGAGAGGTGCTCCATCCCTCTAGTCATCTTTGTGGCTCTCGTCTGGACTTGCTCCAGCAGATCGATGTCTTTCTTGTACTGGGGAACCCAGAGCTGGACGCAGTACTCCAGGTGGGGTCTCACAAGAGCAGAGTAGAGGGGGAGAAACACCTCCCTCGACCTGATGGCCACACTATTTCTAATGCAGCCCAGGACACAGTTGGCTTTCTGGGCGACTAGTGCACACTGCCGGCTCATGTTGAGCTTTTCATCAACCAGCACCCATTCTCCTAAGGACTGCTTTCAATCCATTCTCCACCCAGCCTGTAGTTGTGCTTGGGATTGCGCTGACCCTCGTGTAGGACCTTGCACGTGGCCTTGTTGAACTTCATGTGGTTCTCATGGGCCCACCTCTCAAGCCTGTCAAGGTCCCTCTGGATGGCATCCCTTCCCTCCAACATGTTGACCACACCACACAGCTTGGTGTTGTTGGCAAACATGCTGAGGGTGCACTTGATTTCACTGTCCATGTCGCTGACAAAGACGTTAAACAGTGCCGGTCCCCGTACCAACCCCTGAGGAATGCCACTCGTCACTGATCTCCACCGGGACATTGAGCCATTGACCACAACTGTTTACGTGAAGCCATTCAGCCAGTTCCTTATCTACTGAGTTGTCCATACATCTAATCCATGTCTCTCCAATTTAAAGACAAGGATGTTGTGCACAACAGTGTCAAATGCTTTGCACAAGTCTAGATAGATGACATGAGTCGCTCTTCCCTTATCCACCAACGCTGTAACCCCATCACAGAAGGCCACCAAATTTTTTAGGCATGATTTGCCCTTAGTGAAGCCATGTTGGCTGTCACCAATCGCCTCCTTACTCTCCATGTGCCTGAGTGTAACTTCCAGGAGGATCTGCTCCACGATCTTGCAAGGGCACAGAGGTGAGACTGACCAGCTTTACTTTGGCCCTTCAGCCTGTGTATTTTGCAATTGGAGGTGGTTGTGCCATGCCAAAGGGCAACTTCTTGTAATTCTTGTGCCATTTCCTTTGCAACACGTGTAGTTGAGGTGTATGCTGATTTTTCTGCCATGAGGTAGCCTGTTATCCAGTGGGGAGAAAATATGTCACTGGTATTGCAGTTGATGAAATCTACTGTCAGAGAATTTAGAACTAAAAATGGATCCTGAACAAACTGTGCCTTTGATGCCTTCTTTCCCCTATATTGCCTCCCTCCCCTCATATGAGATTCAGATCTGGAGTAGAGCATCAGGGCCATTTCTGCTCAGAAAACTGAATCTGTGACTTCAGTTGTAAGAAGTTATTCAGGTTTGTATTTACAAAAGATTCTGAATTGTAAAAAAGAATATTGAGCATCAGTGCTTTCTTATTTGATCTTCACAGTTTGGGGGGGTGGAGGGGTTGGTCCCAACAAACAGCCAACCGTTACCTGTTCAGATGCTCATCACTCCCCACCCCCATAAGAACAGGGAAGAAAAAAGGAACATCAGGGACAGAGAAGTAGGAGGTACTTCATGCTGAAAGAGGTGCACCCCAGGAAGGATTGTGGTCTGTGGATTACCTATGCAGAATCAGCTGCTCTCCTGAAGGGACCGTGTTTTGCGATAGCCCATGCCCATAGCAGCAGAGCAGAGGAAACTAGTATATGAAAGAAGGAGCAGTGGAATTAAAAAATGAGAAACAAGGGGAGGCTGAAATAAACCACTACACCCTCACCTCAGTCTCCTGCCCCACTTGTTGCCTCACCAAAGGAACTGAGTGTAGTCTGCAGCAATGATAAGGTGGGAGGAGATGAGCAATTGGGGAGGGGGGGAAGTGTCTGTACTGAAGCTGCACCTGGGAAAGGGAGAGGAAAGGTGTTTTCCCCAAGTGTTTAAATATTTGTTGTCTTTGTTTCCCAATGTCCAAATCAGTAATTAAATATTTTTAATTAAGTAAAGTTCTCCAAGTCTGTTTTGCCCATGACAGTATTTAGTGAGTGATTTCCCTGTCTTTTTTTTCAACTCATGACTTTTCTCTCTTTTGTTATTTTCTCCCCTGCCCCTCTGGGAGAGGGGAATGAGTGAGCAGTTGTGTGGGTGCTTGGCTGCTAGCTGGGACAGATTCACCACAACAGTTCCAGAATCCAAAACTACATGTGGCTTTTAATGTTCTCTTGTAGTTGTATGTGTTAGAGCCAGTATGGCAAATCTTTTGCTTTTCATTTTCACTTGTTTGAAGTAACTAGGAAGGTTCATTTTTGTCATTTAAACATCACAAGTTCTCTATACATACTGGATCTTAAAACACTGCAGCTATAACTGCAAAGGGAGGCATTCTTTTCAGGCAGACTAATTCAGCGACATTAGTTCATTGCCAAGAGAGGACTGTAGTCATTCAAGAGAGATAAGATATAGGTCTAAAACTCTAAAATCTACTGTATCATATAATTCTAAAATAGTATTCAGCTCCTAAAATATGCATATATTATGTACTATACTTACTTTTAGAATCTTCTCTATATTTTTTACTGTGTTGCCTTCTGTTGCAAATGATTCTTTTCAGATTCAGTAACCCCGAACACCCAAATCTGCTATTTTTCTCTGTAGACTAAAGAGTTTTGTCCTTTTTATACAAATCTGCAGGGAACCTTAAGAAACACTGTGCTTTTTTCCCTGTGTGTATTTTTTTTTTTAATAATGGCAGAGTGAAGGCTTGGGAAGAGGAGATTTTTATGGAATCAGAATGTGATTTGCATGTCTTATAGGAAGTAGCTCTGCATTAAAATGTTTCAGTCATCTTTGTTTCCCTGACTTCTCTTGTAATTTGAATTATCTGAATACAGATGGCTCAGACTTGCTCAGAAGGATTCTAAACAAATAATTCCACAAGATCATAGAAAAGTTTTTCTCTGTATTTAACTTTAAATGTCTCTATTTTTCTGTTTCTTATATTGTCGTTTTCCTTATGTTCTCACGATAAATCCCCCCTCATTACACTGTAGCATTGTTGGCATGATGATCATTGAATAGAAAGGCAAGCTAAAAAATCCTGCTCAAGAATCATTGAGTCTTAATGCTGTATACTCTTTGTTAATTGCTATACCGTTTTTGCTCATCCTGTTTACTACCTTTCAGGCTGCTAACTCTTCAGAAAAAAAAAGAGAAAGCAACTTTGTCATAGATATAGGGTGACTGGAGACAGGCTTAATTTCTTCTGTAGGCTAGCCTCTAGTGCTAGCCAGGGTGGAACCAACTGATATGGAAACAATATGTGACCAAGTTTGCACCATACTTGGCCCTGTGTCTTAAACCTTCAGATATTTTTGGTGGTTTTTTTCCTCACTGTGAGCAGTAATGTGAAGTCACAATAAAGTTATTTGTTGTAAGCCAACTTAATAGCATGACAAAATTGTCTCCCAGTGGTAGAAGTGAGCTTTTGGTAGTGAGCATTATATGACGAAAGAGAAACAATTAGTTACAATCGTATACGGATATTTTAGCAGTCTATGATCCCATTTGCAAGACAAGCGCTTTTTATATACAATGACAGGAAAATAAGGATAACACTAAGAAGAGTTCTCCTCTTAGTGTGTAACACAGATAAGTTAGAGATGTGTGCTTACAATAAAATTCCAGGTATGTACACATACAGGAATAAACTCCATGTACCATGAGGTTACATTTTTCTCACATTTGACTGTGACTTTTTCATCGATAACATCTAGTGTTATACATTCACTTAATTTTAAGTACAGAAATACCTTCGTCACTGTTAGAATTACTCCTGGACTCATTAAGCTTGTATATTTGATTACATAGATGTGCACTTGCCATGAGGTGGCTGAATCTTAAAAGGCTAATTCAGGAAACAAAGTATTCACATCTGGTCTGACTGTGTCATAAATATGTACGCATCTTAAGAATGGATAGAGTACTGCCTGTACATCTCCATTTTACTGTCATGACTAATGAATGTTTGTATTACATCATAAAGTTATCTGTGTCAGAGAAATCTGAATTCTTTCTGGGGTGCTGGAAGAAATCAAGAAGTTTTATATATTTGAAAGTTGGTCAAAGTGGAGGGGAGGGTGTCAGGGCTGAACAGAGGGCAGTTATGATAGCTGTGCCTGGCAAACTCAGTCCAGGGACTGAAACGATTTTGGTTACTATCATAGAATCATAGAATCATAGAATCATTAAGGTTGGAAGAGACCTCAAGGATCATCTAGTCCAACCGTCCCCCTACCGGGGTAAC
This sequence comes from Psophia crepitans, assembly GCA_013399095.1. Lineage (NCBI taxonomy): Eukaryota > Metazoa > Chordata > Aves > Gruiformes > Psophiidae > Psophia > Psophia crepitans. The sequence goes on from VWZZ01000577.1 coordinate 57,040, forward strand.
AGTCAGTTTGGCTATTTTGGCTAAAATATCAGAATGATTCTTTCATTCAGATCACTGTCCTCAGAAAGTTATTTAATTGAATTGACAAATTTTCAAGATGTATTTTGGTAATTGAACCAGAGGTTTGGGATTATGTTATGAATTTCCAGTTGAAGTCCTTGTTATGGTTTAACCTCAGCCAGCAACCAAACCCACACAGCCACTTGCTCACTCCCCTCCAACCCTGGTAGGATGAGGGAGAGAATCAGAAGGGTAAAAGTGAGAAAATTCATGAGTTGAGAGCAGTTTAATACATGATGGTGATGATGATGATGATAGTAATAATAAAAATGTAAAGGAAAATAACAAAGAGAGAGAGAAACAAAGCCCAAGAAAAACAGGTGGTGCAAATGAAAATCAGTTGCTCACCACTCACCAAACAATGCCCAGCCAGTCCCCGAGCAACGTTTACCACCACCCCCCTCCCGGCCCTGGCCAACTTCCCCCAGTTTATGTAAGGAACATGATGTCATATGGTATGGAATATCCCTTTGGCCAGTTTGGTCAACTGTCCTTGCTGTACCCCCTCCCAGCTTCTTCTGCACCTCCAGCCTTCTCTCTGGCAGGGCATGAGAAGCTGAAAAGTCCTTGGTTCAGTATAAGCACTACTTAACAACAACTGAAACTTCAGTGTGTTATCAACATTATTCCTATCCTAAATCCAAAACACAGCACTATACCAGCTACTAGGAAGAAAATTAACTCTATCCCAGCTGAAACCAGGACAGTCCTATAAATGGATAAATTAAAAAACACAAGCTAAAGAATGTTAATTTTCTGCTGCTCTATTTGGAGAACCATTTATAATTTGGGAGTTATGTAAAATCTTTAGATTGTTCATTAATTTGACATTCAAACTCCCGTAATATTCTTTTTACCACAAAACTTTTGGTGGTGATTTTAATTTGCTTGCACAGTCATTTGAGATCTGTTATTCTTAAAACAAATAGATTAAGTACCTTGGAAGATAAGATGCATTCTTTTCATGAGCAAGTCAAGTCATTAAATCAACATCAGGTTACAAAGGAAAGTGTGATGTTTGTGATGACATTAAGGTGAGAAGGAAAGTAATGATAATCTAAACAGTGACTGCATAAACCATTTATATTGTATCCACTGTACTTAGGAAGCCTGTACAAATTTAATGTAAGCAGTGATAAAAATGCAAGCAAAAGCAAATAATAAAAAAACTTAGATGTACTTCAACAGAAATAGAAAATGAATGCTGAAGCAGAGATGTGTGAACAGCAACTCTAGTGCCCTATTCAGTGAAGATTAATATTCTTTTCTCTCAACAGAACTCTCTAAAATAACTCTAGATCTTTTGTGTAGCAACTATTGACATATTTCTTCTTTACAAATTTCCACACGACAAGGAATTTGACAATTTTAAGGTGAAAGTGTGTAGATGAATGATTAAAAGGGTGGCCCCAGGAGACAGAATTTTTGAATTTCACCTTTCTCTGCTACTGGTTTGCTCTTTTCTTGGGCAAATCATAGTAGAATATAACCCAGAACAACAAGATGTTGAGTGTTAAAGCAGCATAGGCTATAAGCTCCTATTGATTTCAGTGAGCATTCGGTGCTCAAATAGTTGGACCTGAGGATATCTAGTAAAACACACCTGATTGGAAAAGGCAGGTTCTTAGAATATTACTGGAAATATTAAACATATGTTGGATGGCAGTACTGGCTAATTATCCTCTATTTATGCAACCATAAAGCATGGAGTCAGAACTCTTGAACAGTCATTACACTGCTCAGATTCACTCGTACTCAGTCACTAGAGTGCAGCGATAATTTCAGCTGACTTCTAACATAACCTAGATGAGAAAAATGGGAACTGATAGAATCACAGTACTGTAAAACAGTTCAGAAGATACAATCGCTTGGGAATTTTCTGACAGTGTTTCCCATTGTTTGAAATGGCAATTTATTGGAAGTAATAGTTTGAGGGCGGGGGGGGATGTTGGTTTCAAACAGCTTCAAAGCAACTTCCACCTAGGAGATGTTCAGGTCAAAATGTATTTTCTGGTGAAAACAGCAGATAACTGGGCATAAATATTTAAATACTATGATTAGATGTTGGCAGCCTGAATTCTACTCTTTTTGTTGTATTTGGAGCAGGTAAAGTTTGTATTTGAGTCTCTGTTGTGGCTTAACCCAGCAGGTAGGTAAAACAACCACACAGCCATTCGCTCATGACCCCCTCCCAGGGGGATGGGGGACAGAATTGATCATGAAAAAGGAAAAAATACAACTCATGGGTTGAGATAAAGATAATTTAATAGGACAAAACTAAAAAAGAAAAAGAGGATGATAATAATAACAAAAAAATGACAAGCCAAGTGATGAACAGCACAATTTCTCACCACCCGAAGTTAATACTCCACAAGACGCTGAGCTGACCCACCTCCTGGCCTCCCTCCCCATTATATATGGAGCATTATATCATATGGTATGGAATATCCTTTTGTCCAGTTTGGGTCAGCTGTCCTGGCTGTGTCCCCTCCAGCTTCTTGGGCTCCCCCTGCCTTCTCATTGGCAGGGCAGTACGTGAACCTGAGAAGTCCCTGACTTCTTGGTGACAACTAAAAACATCAGTGTGTTATCAACCATATTCTCCTCTTAAATCCAAAACACAGCACTATACCAGCTGCTAGAAAGAAAATTAACTCTGTCCCTGCTGAAACCAGAACAATCTCCCACAGAATAAGTGATTGCCCTAATCATTTACGTATACACTGTTACTCCTGTTGGATTTTTTCTCTTTTTTTGTGCATAATAAATAGTATAGTTCAGGTCTCTATTTTATCAGAATACCACTGGGTTGAGATTCTCTTTCTCTTGAATGTACATAAAGTACAAAAGTGACAAGATGTAAGGCATTCTGCAGAATATTTGGGTTGTTGAGCAACTCAAATTCAACTCTAATATGTAAGAAAAATTCTATCATATCCCAAATGAATGTCTTAACAACTATCAAGGCAATATGATCTTGTTCCTGAAACTGTTCATGCATTATGGTTGATGTGACAAACATATAATTACCCAAAATACATCAGAAACTAGGAGAAAGATTTAGCTCAAATGATAAAATCATTACATTTACCCCTTCTTGTTTTAAAACTCACTGGTGAAGAGATTGCATTTTTCACTGTAGCTTTGCTCAGTTTTTCTCATAACTAATTTAAGCTGTTGATCCCTTTTTAGAAGTCTTGCACTGTGATTGCCTCTTTTTCAACTTTGACAGTTTGGAGGTCAAGAAAAAAAATCTGTGACCTATTCTTTAGCAGCATACTTGTACAAGTGAAATTTCCAGCAGTGGAATTATTCTCATCACTGCAATCTCCCAGTGTAGATATTCTGTGCAGTTGTAATGTGGGACTTCAGTTGCTGGCTTAATCTTAAGTGACATTGATATAATTGTTCTGTTGCAAATTCTCTTAAGGCAGACATGCTTTAAATTTGTCAAATCAGTCAGTGGTTTCTGCGGGTTGAAAAGACATCCTTGGGAAATGATAGCTTGAAAAAGGAAAAGCAATCATTTGCCAAGTCTTAATGACTATTCTGGTGGCCCAGATCAAGGTGACAAAGCAAATGTTCTGAGAACAGGCCTTTACCTATAGTTGAAGGTAAAAGTAAATGTTCTGAAGCAATAATTTTGCAGTTAAGATCCAGCTCATTGTATAGCCTTTCACGGTAAGATGGAGTGCTGGCTTTTTTTTTTTCTTAAATAAAATCTGAATATTAGGTCCACACTATTCAAAGCTCACGGACTTGTCATTTGAAGTAGTTTTGATTGATCTGCCCAAAACAAATACACTTTTCTGACAAAGTGCTAATAAACCCCTTCTGGCAGTCACAGAGTGCTTCTTTCAAGATCTTACTGTTTGTTTTTTGAAGTGATGAAATTTACAGAGATCTGTTATAAGGTTCTAATTGAATTTCACAGAAGTAGCCCTGGTGTGACCCAAAATGGGGAAAAAAAAATCCTCAAAGCTAGTCTCTGCGGAACCAATGATTAAAAACGTTAAATGGGAAAGAGAGGTCCAAGTTAGAAATAATCAACATGAGACTTAATGAAGATTTTTGTGATATATTGAGATTGATAATGTCTACAAGATATAAGGTGGATGAAAAGATTCACAACAACAGAAAAGTGTTTATTAAAACACCTTTTAAGAAACCTTGGGATATAACAAAAACTGCTTTTAAGGTTTCCTATTAAAGACTGGGTAATTAGATAATTTTGCCACCTGCAGCTTTAACAAAACTTTTTGCTTAGCTCTTATTGCAAGGTTTAGTTGACTTTGAAGAACTTTAACAATCATTGTCATAAGGCTTTTTATGAAGTTGGTGATTAAAGAGCTACTTAAATCCTATTTTCAATAACTTTAAACAGACTTGAAGTGAGGTAGCAAACTCTCCTTGTTGTGTCAGAGCAACTTATGAGTCCCACTAGTTTTCTGATCAAGCTACATAAAGGTATGAAAGCTAACTTTTAAATTTCTTTTCCTAGACTTTTCCTAGTTTTTGGAGACCTACCATTTCAGTTCTCAGTCCATGATAGTGCCCTTGCTACATGGTAAGTCCATGCTGGGGTGTGATCTGAACATAGGATAACTTTATCCTCCCTCTTGCCTTTCTTGGGTGTACTAGCTCAACGAGTAGGTGAGAGACAAGTTCTTTGCCATGCCTGGTAAAGATTTTAACTTTGTGTTGTAACTGGAAAGCATTCACAAATAAGACAAAGTCAATGTTGAAATCTGAAATGATTACTAGTTATTGGAACAATGGTGGTGTCTGGGAGTCACAGCCTCCAGTGAGGTTTCTACTATATCAGGTGTTGGACAGTAGGCAAACAGTCTAAGCTATGCATTTCCTTGTGACTGGTACATTTAACTCCTCTAATGTATTTACAGAATGCTTTATTCCCACTTTTCATTATGGTTAACAAAGAGGAAACAGTGGAAGGTATTTCTTTGTGCCTAACACTAACTGAAATATAAGATATTACAAAGAATTAGCTCTCTGCAGGGTTGAGTAACATGATTAATGTAGCCTGGGAAAACAGGTAAACAACAATCATAGAATCATAGAATCATGGAATGATAGAATGATGGAAGGGATCTCAAAGACCATCTGGTTCCAGCCTCCCTGCCATGGGCAGGGACACCCTCCACCAGATCAAGTTGCCCAAAGCCCCATCTAACCTGGCCTTGAACACTTCCATGGATGGGGCACCCACAACTTCTCTGGGCAACCTGTTGCAGTGTCTCACCACCCTCATGGTGAAGAATTTCTTCCTAATACCTAATCTGAATCTCCCCTCTTTCATCTTAAGGCCATTACCCCGTCATTACCCCTCCTCATCCTTTAACTCTGTGCCCTTGTAAACAGTCCCTCTGCAGCTTTCCTGTAGGCCCACTTTAGGTACTGGAAGGCTGCTATGAGGTCTTCACAAAACCCCAACTCTCTCAGACTGTCTTCATAGGAGAGGTGCTCTAGCTCTCTGATTATCTCATTGTGGCCTCCTCTGGACTCACTCCAACAGGTCCATGTCTGTCTTGTTCTGGGGTCCCCAGAGCTGGACACAGTACTCCGGATGCAGTCCCGTTAGAGAGGAGTGCTGGGAGAGAATCACCTCCCTCAATTTGCTGGTCACACTTCTTTAGATGCAGCCTGGGATACAGTTGACTTTCTGAGCTTCAAGTGCATATTGCCAGCTCATGTTGAACTTTTATTGGTCAACACTTCCAAGTCCTTCTGCTCAGGACTGCTCTGAATCCATTCTCTGCCCAGCCTGTAGCTGTGCCTAGGAGGTGAGAGGTTACGTGCGTTGGTTGCCACTTTTCGCTAAGCTGACGGGAGGTAAGATAGCTTTGAGGCTGAGTGGCAGGAACTAGCGTAGGTACAGTTCTCACCAATGTACTTAAACAGCTTCCAGGCATGAGGTGGCTTGTGCCCAATTAGTTTGGAGTATAGCTAAAGCTGGTACCACTGTGTGCCACCAAATGTGTCTAACAAAGTGATTGCTTATTAGTTATCTTGTTATACACCAACCGTGTCAGACAATTATAATAAACTATTATCAGCATAACCTTTCTATCAGCCTCTGGTTAGCTGTACATTTTTGGTGCAGTCTTTACAACTGTCAATCAGTCTTTGACTTGGGGGTTCAGCAGCTGCAGTACTTGGTTTTTAAGTCTGCCTCTTAAATTACCTGGAAATTCATGCGGGGTGGACATGGTGTCTGACTTTCTGAGCTACAAAGAGAGACACATGTTCTTTTAAGTCTGCAGGTTTTGCCTGGTAGTTTCTGACAGTAGATTGAGGAATTTGGTTTTCATCTGCAACATCCTCAGATTTCTTGGGCCATAAAATAGGGCTTGCTGATTTGAAAAACTGATTTTAGATTTTGTTCTCAAGATCGGCAAAGGAAATAGCTTATGTATGCTGACCTTTATGACAGTCTGTGAAGCCTCTGCATTTGAGCTGATGCTTGAGAAAAGCTAAGGTGAAGAGATGGCACAGGAATGGATTTTTCACTCTGGGAAAATAAGCTTTGTGTGTGAGAAAGTGGAAAATGTATGGCTTTGAGCAGAGAATGCCTGTTCATTTGCTTTTTGTGCTTCTGTTAGGCTCCAGTCTAATTACTTTGTCAAGGGCAGCTAGACCCTAGGACCTTCATCCTGATGTTTGATAGGCTGACATAAATAAAACAAATAGCTACACCATTTTGTTCATGCTGTATTCTCCAGTATTCTTTGAAGCTTTGTCATGTCTCAAAGTTTTCTACTTCAGCAGGCACGGACTATCACCACTTATCATCTCAATCTGCATCACGCCTACTGAAGCCAGGCAATTGAGGGAGGCTAGAGGGATAAGCTTGCTGTACTTTCAGCATCCCTCACCTTCATTTTACTACTTTATGTAGCTCTTCTCCACTCTTCCCCTGACAGTGCAGCATCAGGGAAGCTAAATATCTGACTGGATAAACATTATTGGGGATTTAAACGTGTAACTATTTCACTATGTTTTGTGGCAGTTTTATGGAAATCTTACAGTTTTCTGAAGTCAAATGTAGTATGCTATTTGTGTGTGTGTTTTAGGAGATGGCAATATAAAACCCAGTCCTGTGCTGCTAAATCAAGATGCATACGGTCTATGAGTATAGCTATGCTTCCACTACTCACACTGTAAAGCTAAAAGCCTTCTTTAGCAATTTGATTGTCCTATAAACCAGGAGAGTAAATCTGATTTGAATTACTTAATGAAAGACCAAACTAATTTAAATACTTTTTGACATTAAGGAAGTGTGCTAATTGATGCTTAATTTTCTCTGTATTTCTTGTTTCGTGTCAGTTAGATACCCACATTTCATTGTTAATAATATATTAATTTTACATGTATTGTTGATGCAATTTTGAGGATATTATGATAGCAACTGAATTTTCTTGTGAATGGATTAAATCATAAAAAGGGTCCTCACAGCAGTCAATTGATTCTTATTGTACAATAAATGCCTGTTAACTGAAGTGCAAATTAAATACTTATTTGCAACATGTAACACAAAGCATTAAGTATAAAAAAATGGGCTACATTATAGACTCACAATGTGGAACCAAAAATAGGCAGCTTCAGAGCATGTTAAATATCCTTAGCAACCTGCTAAAATATGACGTGGGAAACAATTTACACTTGAGCAATTATCTGATAAGAACCTGTGCTCACAGTGAACCTATTGCAGTATGTGTACACAGGTAGTGTATATATACTTGACAATGTGTACAGACCAACAAAAGGGCACAGTGTGTGTCTGCTTCTACATGTACATAAGAAAACAAAAGTTCATAATATGTATGGAATTTCAGTAGACAGCTCAAAAATAGAGATGGTAGATAATAGAGGATTTGAATAAAGAATGTTTTAGCCTACCTTCACAGTGATGTAGATTTCCTGGTCAAGGAAAGTCAATGGAAGTATGCTGAAATGCAGCTGAAGCAATACAGTGGTGAATTAAGTGAAAGCATTATTGATATTGCAATTTATTGCTTCCCACTCATTTAATGCAAAAATACCCATGCCAAACAAACAGACCTTTTAATATTATCATTTATTGATCTTGTTTTTGCTATGATTTCAAACTCAAAGAATATTTTCTGTTCATTTGGCACATCGCAAGAAAAGGTGTGTGCCTTCTTTTTGAGATGTGTTGAAAATGAAGTGAAAAGCGTATTTGCAGTGATTATTTGTCAGCTAGTAAGAGATTATACTGACGAGGTAGTTAAATGAAAGTTCTTCTAAGTCCCCCTAGATTACATAAGCTGCTGTTTAAGGAAAGTTTCCAAAGTAGATTGACATCTTTGATTATCCAGTTTTTTGAGCCAGGCCAAGTTCTCAGCTGGCATAAATCAGCATAGCCCCTCTGAAACACAGCACAGTGCTGACTTTCATCGGCTGTGGATCTGGACCTGCGAGATCCATGGGGTTTTGCCTTTTTTTTTTTCTCCCCAGCTTTTAAATTAAGTGGAAAAAAAGTGCATTTTTTGTTGTTGTGTTTGTCTGGTTCTTTGTTTCCAAATAACTGAAAGTAAGATCTTGTAACAGAAAGTAGGTAAGTATAACTGGAGGTGGTGTTACCACTTTGCAGCTACAATATTCAATATACTTCATTGAAAAGGTGGAAATGGTAGCCACTGATTATTTGGTAAGAAATAATCAAAGGAATTCCAAATGGATGATTATATTTAGGAGGAGATAACAGTCTTTTATAAAAAAATTAGAGCAGCCGTTAGGTGATCTGATTATGTTAGCTGCCAAAAATCCACAGGGAATTCCTTTCACTCCATCTGTGCAGCCAGAAAGATGGGATTTGGCATGGGAGCTGTTACTCTGGCTCAACATTACTTTACACTGAGACAAACCTCTTGTGATTACTCATGAAGGTTTGAGAATAAGCTGGATGGGAAACTGTTTTCTCTTTCCACTTATAGTCTAAAGACATAAAGAAATGTTGTAAGATTTGGATGGGAATTTTAAAACCTGGAAGTATCAAAACAGGAATAAAATTGTAGCAGTCTGGTAAGCAAAGGTAAAGCAATGGCCCTAATTTATTTCTGTGTATGTATGAACATACTAATCTACAACTGACAGTAGAGGTAGGCATTAATGACCAACACTTTTCCAAATTACATATCCAATTTTCATTAAATGTCCAAAAGCTTATAAAGCAAAGTCAGATGAAGAAATCTTTCACCATCATTATTAAATTCAAGATTTTGTTTATCTCCATTTATTACAGAGATGTAGGAGGATGTGAGTTTCAAACAGGCGGAATGCAGGCCAACTCACAGGGCTCTGTTGCTGTGTATTTAGAAGCTCCTGGGTACTCCAGGTACTTGACATGAGTAATACATCAGTTCGTATTCAAGAAAATCTAGGTGTTTCATATTTATTAAGGCCTGACAGAATACAGAAAAGCCAGGGGAGTGGCTATGAAAACATAATATATTGAGAATAATAATTATTTTACTTTACAGAAAGAAAACAAAAATTAACCATAAAGTACCACTTTACAACATAAAACTTGCCTATTGTACTAACAGGTGTCTAACGATGATGTTTGTTTGAAATTCCTATATTCTGTCTTTGGAATGCATCAAGGTATTTGCATTGACTTGATCTTCAGACACAAACAGATAGACTGTCTGTAGGTTTTACTTATCTCAGTGTCCTACCTACACTGTTATTCTTTTCTGAATCAAATAAAGTTGTTATTTTATTTTCTATGAAAATTCTCATAAGAAATAACATGCATTTTTCCTGTTTTAGGCATTAGCAACAACCTTTGAAATTCTCTAATTCAATGCTATGCACTATTTTCTAGGCGAATGCTGCAGTAATTACGTCTTTATTTGCATTTGCATAAACGTTCTTTCACCTTGTGAAAAAGTCAGCTGGAAGGAAGAACATTTGGCAATACATTTCTTTAGCCATTTCTGATTCAGGAAAAATAAAATGAACCAGTTTCATTCGAAGGGCATAAAAAGAAAGTTTGGGTGTTAGCTGTGGGTTTAACAGCAGCTAATCTCACCCATGAGGTTATCAGCTTCCGGGTGATCCTATTTAAATCACCTTTAATACCACAGCAGGCCTTATGAAGCATACGCTATGTTTAGTGTTGGCAGTGAGAATTAATATTATTCACAGCTATCAAATATATGCTAGAACAACATCGCTCTGTTCAGGCAAGTACATTTCCTTATTTCTGAGAAGGATTTATCTTTATGTTTCAACAGTGCAAAGACCTAAGACCAGAAATGTGCTAATTTGTAAAGGTTGAATGTTGTAATCCTTGCTCATGGGACTAATCCATACTCGAATGTTTCAACAGCTTCGCTCTGAGTACAATTACCTGAGTTAAATCAGGAGATTCAGTACTTCAATAAACTAATAAGTAACTGAAACATATTCAAGCAGTAATGGCTGTAAAGTTTGAAACACATTTTTTTTTTGCAGTTGAAATTTTCAGAGGCTGAAAAAAATAGAATTTAGAAATCTACTGGCTGAGTTTAATTCTGTTTGTAAAAAACACCCATTGCAAGCTAGTTAAAATATGGTACTACATGTCTTGATCTTGCCTTGCATAACTAATAAATGCAACAAGTGCAGGCGAATGCTGTGCATCTGATCTCAGCTCTTACCCATGGAAACTATGATAAGGAATAAGCAGAGCTACTATCCCTGCAGCAGCAGTCACCAGCAGGACAAAAAGAATACTGGCAGAGGATTGCTACAAAAAGGGACAGTAAAGGGTGCAGTTTTCTACTACCACAATGAAAACTTGGTGCAGAAATAGTATTTTCTTTTCATAGTTTCAAAATGAATTAATCACTCTCTTGTTTTAGCATTTATTATTCACTTACTGGTAAATTTTTATCTATACGGGTCATGTTTGATGAAAAACCATTATTATGTAGCATAACATTCTTGAAAAGTCCTTGAGTGTTGGAGCTCTGGCTTCAATCTAAATGATAATTTTGAGGAAAAAATGCAAAACAATGTTAAGTGGACACATTTAATTTTTTTCTTGAAATGAAATTTCGAGAAACATTTAACTTCGAACACAAATGATACCTTTGATTTTTGCTTTGAAATTTTAACTTTATGCTTAAATTCAAATGAAAACATTTAATTAAACAACTTAATTTCAATTGAAAAAATGCTTTTAGAAAAAAAAACGCTATTTCAATTTGAGAGTGCTCAGCATGTTAGAAGACCTTATTTAGCAATCATTGTAAAAATAGAAAGCTGTAAGAATTGTAACTTCTCTTGAATGTTTTTATTTCATCAGCATGTCCCACCGACAAAACCCACAAATCTGTGAGAAGCTTTTGGCCAGTTTTGTTTCAGTTAGACATGAGTTTATATTGCCCTGGAGGAAAAGAGGAAACATGATGTAAATCAATGCAGTTCAGAAATTTGGTGCTTCTGAATGTCAACTCTATACTAAAATATGTCAGACGTAGTAAGAAGTTCAACCAAATTTGAATGATTACTGCTTAAGACTTTGGGCAAAAGAGAAGACAAGCTGCCCAGCCTGGTTATTGACACTGCAAAGCAATATGACCTTGCTCACACTGTCAAAATATGACTTCATTGAATCTCATCCTCTAGCTAGGTCTTGTTTCATGAAGAGAGATGATGGATAATTTTTCAACTCCCATATTTCTGGAACATTTGCTTCTCTGACAACTATAGAAAATGAATGTATTGCCTAAAAATCCCTGTGCTCAGAAGCAGTCACATCTCATTTCACTCTTCTTTCCTCTTTTTCATTTATAGATGTAGACAAACATTTCCTTGTGGGTGGTGTGGTGGTTTTTTTTTTTGTGGTTTTTTTTTTGTTTTGTTTTGTTTTGTTTTTGGTGTGGTTTTTTTTTTTCCCAGGATGCTTACTTTCCAGTTTTAGGAATTTAGGAAGTATTTGTGTTATTTTGTGTTAGGAAAACCCTTGATTTCATTTTTTTTTCTATGCAGAAAAAAAGAAATCATTCTCTTTCTCACTTCATACCCCACTTGGCCATCAAACATTTTCATAAAAATATGAAAAATCATTGGTATTTAAGCTTCCTATTTTACCTGTCCTGTAGACAGACATTTTGTGATATATTTGCCTTTATATGACTAAAAGAAATCTAAAATGTATTACCAGGTTTGGTTTGTTATAACTAATAACAGTGAATTTTTATGAATGCCATATGGGAAACAGTAAGTAAGAATAAAACTAAGAGAGGGGAGATTTAGATTAGATATTAGGAAGAAATTCCCCACCCATGAGCGTGGTGAGACACTGCAACAGGTTGCCCAGAGAAGCTGTGGAGGCCCCATCCCTGGCAGTGTTCAAGGCTAGGTTGGATGGGGCTTTGGGCAACTTGATCTAGTGGAGGGTGTCCCTTCCCATGACGGGGCGGGGAGGGGGTTTGAACTAGATGATCTTTGAGGTCCCTTCCAAGCCAAACCATTCTATGATTCTATGAATGCCAAGTTATACATTCAAGAGTTTAGAAATAACAAATTTAAAGTAAATTTGACAGGTGCAACTTTTTAATATACTTTTTAGTTATGAGATTTTACAGGTTTTGACCCAAAAATGGCCTCATTATTCTGTATATAGACTAATTCTCACCCATGGGGAGGGACTGTTATTACCCTTTACAATCCCTTGCATCTATAACATTGCATACAGCATTCAGCCTTTAGATGTGTTAGTTAGAACAGCTCCTGAGTCCATGCTGTGTACCTACAAGCCATCAAAATCTCTTTTATACCTTGAAAAGAAACTCCAGGTTCAGTTTCATTGGACAACTGCAGCAGCAGCTTTCAGAATTTACATTGAAGTGCTCATGCATATGGCAAGATGCTTGCGTCCCACATTATAACTCCCTTACTCTCTGCTATTTAGTCTCTGACACTGTATATAATATATTTGAAGACCTCAACCCTATCTCCCTCTACCATGTTACTCCACACCCTCCTATTTTTCTCATCCCAGTTTCCATCCCCACCTTACATTCTTTCCCCTTTCCCCCACCTTGACCCTCTGTGCCCTTTAGTATGTAGGAGAATGTGAGGCTCACTGAAAGTGTAGCTATTGCTTTTCTTCTACCTGTCAACAGTCCGTGTGAGGTTTCTAGCCTTTTTTATTACGTAGCAGATCAGCACCGAACACAGAATTAGTTTCTTCATGGGCACTTTGTGGTGCTTACTAGCATAACCCAGGTTGCTGCACAAATAGCAATGGATATTCATATAATATTTCATAGCTCTCTCCTAAGAAAAGGAAATGGCATTGTGCCAAGTAATTACTGATGCCCAAATTGAGATGGCAGGGCCCATTTTTTTATAATATAGCTGAATAATGCATCTACGGCACGTCTTGGGAAGGTGGGGCAGGAGTGGGGGAAGAGATGAGCTGAATAAGGACGCGGGACTCAAAACATTTTAACATCTCACCAGGACATGGTATCAAGGTGTTAGGAAAAGGGGTCAGAGCTAAATCTTTCCTGTAAGCTATGCTTCATGTTACCTTCCAGTGCAGCACTTTTAGATGCTAATGTTGACTGCACTTACAATTGCAAATGCTTAGTACTTCTGTTCCTATGTGTTCTCTGCACAGAGATTCTTATCTTTGGGGGAGGGTAAAGAGGAGACAATCTGCATTCCATAACTTTCGGAAAAGGAAGGTATATTGCATGATTAATGTCTATACCTGCTAATGTTCAAAGACGTGATGCATCTAGTAAATATCATAATATTGTAATAACTTAGAGACCACAAATGCTTAATATGAAAGTGGTCTGAGAGAGATTGCAGGAAGGAAATTATGAATATATCCTATTGCCTTAAAATATTGCATGATTGAACTGTTTGAGCTTCCTATTACGTTAAATTCCTTTCCTTCTGGTAAGAGATTAAAGTCAAATACCAGCTGAGGTTTTTATTTTAGTCTTTCAGTCTACCTATAATAACTGACTAATTGTTAAACACTGAAACCAAAGACATTCCTTTGCTGAGGTCATGCTGATATTAAAAAGAAAAAAGCAAAAACTAAAAACCAAGACTAGTGAAATGTTCTGGATCATCTTCAAATATGTATATGCATAGGTGTAATTACTCATACACAAATATATATTCAAATGCTGTGTTAATGATCTTCACCAGATTTTTCCACAATCATAATAAGAGCAGACTCTTGAGTGAACTAGTGCACCAGTAGTTTAGTTGGGAGTCAGGACTGCCATTGGATTTTAGTATTTCCAAACATAATTCATGACAGTCTGAAGTGCAGTGTATAAATAAACTGTGAAGGAAAACACTGTTAGTACGGCAAGCTTGTTGTCTGGGATGGTCTAACATGTAGGCCATTAAAGACCACACGCACTGTTTTCTAATATTGTTTCCCTTCCTTTCTAACTTTTTGCAGTTTTTCACTTGGATAGTGCCTTCCAGGATTCTAAGGGATATGGTAACACAGAATGTAAGTAAAACATGTAAGTCAATAATAAAGTAATGAACGCCACTCAGAAAGGCACCTGAGAGTCTCCAAAAAATGTGATTGGGATAAAGAGTTGTAAGCAGGCATTTTGTTCCCCGATTTTTCAAGCTCAAAATGTTGTGACACAGTAGAAACAAGAAGTGCCATAAAATGATAAATTCATAGAAATAATATATTTTGTGATAGTAATCTCACATTTTTTGTGTTCTTTTAGTGCTTTTATCTTAGGTAGGTTTCCGTTTCTGAGCTTGCTGTCAACATCTGCTTCCATCTTATGAAAAAGATATTGCTTGATGTAAAATTCTGACACATTTGTGTTCAGAGTATAAATTCACTTTGATTTACTTTAAATTGTGAGACAGTGATAAATTACTGTGCAATTATCACATTTAAAATGGCAAGCTGAAGCAATGACAAGTCTTTTTAGATTTTTCTTTCCACTGCTACTAATAAGCGAACAAGTAATGGTTCAAAAATACTGCTTCATTTTGTCACTGTCACAACACTATTCGTACATCTGTTCTCTTTCTAGTTTCTGAATAGCTTCCTCATTCTTTTGCCCCTGAACTAGAATTTTTTAGTTCTTTAGTTTTTGGTCTTTGTCTGCATAGTTACACTTAAGAAAACTGATCTGAACTACTGCAACTATGTTAAGCCCTTCTGCAGACTCATTCACAAAAATTAGCACTATTTGACTTGTTGCTAAATCAAATGATTTCAAATCTCTACCTTTAGCTGTGCTGAATGTCCTCGTAATAACAAGCTCTTATGCTGGGCCTTGAGCTGAATTACATTGCATTTTACTATATGAAATATCTACACTGCTCAAACCATCTGGTCCAGGATCTATATGTAACTGGACATGGTTATATAGTTTATATCTAGAAAACTTTCTTACATGTACAGTTATCACAGTCTTTTTAAGTATATGCAGTATTTATTTACACATTTATAAATTACAGGAGTATACACAAATGTACAGTATTTAGAACACATTTATAAATCCTCTTGCAAATCCAGCATGCTTCTCTAAAACAGAAACAAAGGGCAAACTCAGCATTACCAGCTCACTGCCAAGTCATGGGAACTCTTGCTCTTCAACATGCTAAGTGCTTGTTTCAAGCAATAAATATTTCCAAAGAGAAAAGTTGTCCAACTTCTGTTGCGTGTTTTGAAAATCCATTGGTAGGAAAAATCATCTGTACATGGAAAGTGTCCAGCACTTGTAGGATTAAGCCTGTGGTATAGGACATGAAATAGTAGACACAGTCAAGTCCACATATGTTATTGAAAAACATTTCCAGCACTTACTCCCTCAAACAAACTTCTGTTATTGCAGTTCTGATACCCAGAGAGAATGAGAAACACCTGCTCATGCTGGTAATCTAAGCATAAATAAGAAAAAATTGCTCTGCCTATGGGAGATGGGATAAACTTTCCTGAACAGTTTCCTTCTCCCACAGGAAGTGTCATAAATTCTCTAATATAGTCTAAAGAAACCACCAGGCTCTAAGTTTCATATTCAAGGTTACGCCTCATTTAGTCAGCAATGTGGAAGGCTGTCAAATTATTTTTATGCTGATTGCACTCGGTCTGTATTATAAGACTTTCACATTAAGAATCCTCTTTTTAAACATTTGAAGTAACTGAAGTGATGTTAAAATATATGGATATATATTTTAACAAAAGAACTCATGATTTGTGTAAGAATTTCAAGACATGCTGGATGTTTCTTTAAAAAACTTGCATTTAATGCTGAGGAAACAAGCTGCTGTTTGTATCAACTAGCAGCTCTGTGAAACAGTTGATTAACCATGACTCTTTCCACTGGTCAAAGAGAAAAGAACATTACAAATCTGTGTTACTATTAGCAAGTAGCTGTTGAAATGTTTACAGGTTTTTGAATCAAACCTAAATGCTCTTTAATAACATGATTTAATTATATTTTTTCTAATTGATATGCAGACAATTAATTTAAACATCTGCAACCATTTCCTGTCTAGCAAAAGCCTAGGGTTACTTTTTCTCTCACTTTTGTTATGTATGTAAAGATTTCACTGAAGTCAATGGAGTTAGTGTAAAATCAGTCTGACAAGAATGTTATGCTTCTGGATCAGAAGGAATTTATATCCAAATCAAGCACTAGTTCTGTTTTTCTGAACATTTAGGATCAGTTATAATATTTAATTCATATCATATACAATCCTGAACAAATAATCTTTTAAATCAGTGACTAAATAGAGAAATACTATTAATTTATTTCCATTACAGAGGCTGGCAAAGTGAGGATTCAGACATTTAAGAATTGAAAAGAAAACCTTAAGAAAGAATAACAGCTGGATGAAGCATAGTAATTTTATAATGTGCTCCGGTTGTTATCAGCGAGGCATCTGTTTTGGAAGGTGAAATATATAGAGGTTACAACGAACTTGGTATGAGTGAATATTTTTAATGAGAACATGAGTGAAAATTAGAGGCAGTAATTGCTTGGGAAGAAACCAACAACCCAAAATAGAAATTAAAAAAGCAAATGAGGAATACTTAGAGATGAGTTCTTGGGTATTTTACGAATCTGAAAACAGCATGAGTGATTAAGTGTGGAAACTGAACCTTACTACTACAGTGAGTGGGATATATCTCTTCTAAATTACACGTCTGAAAGTCAGAAGTCTAGCACTGAACTGCTTGCCCTAGTCTCCCTTTATAGTCAATAGAGAAATCTAGGCATCTCTGGAGGGTGATTCATGTCTGACTAAAATAGGCATCTGAGATAGGTCAAATGAATTGCCCTCTAGAGGTGCCTATTTCTCTCCAGTTCAGACTTAGATGTCTAACTTTTAAATGTCTAAAGCTAGGTGAGATGAATCCCACTTCAAATCATCTTATCTTACGTTGTTCCTCCATTGAACAGTTGAGCAGGCATTAGTAATGGAAAATCCGTAAGACATGTCACAACGTAGATACCCAATGCTGACCAAGAAGTGCAGAATAATGCGGTCGATTGACTATGCAATTAATGATTTTAGCCAGTGTTTTTAGAGTAGAACTTGGCCAAGTCTCTGTGACTTGTAAAGCCTCTGAAGTATCACTCACAAGAGGGCATTTGGAAGAAATGTGCCCTTCTTGATGCCCATAAAAGTGGTTTGTCGTCCTGGGTTAGTGCTGTGCTCCTCTTGCTTGATATTTGAGATTTGAATATGGTGCTGTGTGCAGTGTTATGTTAGTAACTAAAATAGACAAATTCTTTATCTGTTCTTTGAATATTTCTAATTCTTCATTTTTTAATCCAGAGAGGCTGTAGAAATCATACTTTCAGGTTGTTCCATTGTAATTTTTGCTTCCTTTTCTGGAAAAGGGAAAGCAAGATCTTCTAGGTAAAGTGTTAGACTGCACCTCACTTGAGGGCTCTATCTTCTCTTTCATTACAGTCAGAGGATGAGACTTATGATTTGTTTGTTCCTTCCTCTGGTCTCTGTGTGTACTCAAAAACTAAGTTCTGTAGCAGAGACCATTTAGTACAAGGTGTATGGACAACACTGGAGACATGAGTTTGGGGAGAGCCTTCATTGTAACAAACAATATTGTATTGTATTTTCACCCAAAGTAAAAATAAAAAAGAAGGTTTAAAATGTTATTAGCTTTTGCAATTTTTCTTAGACACTACAGAAGATTTGTTTAGGTCATCTGGGAAACTCAGTATAATGGATGAAATGACAAAATTAATTACAAAAAAATAGTTGGTAGAATACTTCCATAGAAGAAAAATACATTTTTAGTAATTTTTAGTAACCTATTCAGAATTTTATTTAGAAATGGATAAGCACGCTACATCTTGAATGTGCATATCAAATTAAATATCATTAAATTGTATACATAAATTAATTAAGCAGTTGGGAAATTGAATTTAGCAATGGATCACTGGCTCTAAAGTACAGCATTCTACCTTGGGCCAAATTAAAAAGGAGCCACTTGGTGTTTTGACATCTCATTAGCAAAACTGCCTTTGCCACACTCTAGTCTATTTGAATGATAGAAAAGAGTGAATGCTAAACACGTGTGTAAAGGATTTGCTGGAAATAGAATAGACATAATCTGAAAGGAAAATATAACTGGAAATGATGGCTGGATTTGTAGTTATTGGAATGAAAAATAAAGAAAAGCTTGGATTTTCATATTCTTTCTGAGAAAAGCTGATGGGTCATTTATTCAGGGAATGAATATGCTATTGGCAGTTCTCAACATTGCAATGCAGAAAAAGAAATGGAAGAAGGAAAATCAGAATGAAGAAGAAAATGCAGGTGCTTTGTTCAGTTTGCTTCCTTGGGCCATTAGACAATAAAGCGTCAGAGAGAAAGAATAAAATCTATTGCTGTTATTTGCTAGCTTATTGGTTCAATATATGTCAGACACACATTCAGATCCTATTAGCCTTATGGGAAATCCACATGACCAAGATGCACAAAGAGAGAGTTTGAAAGAAATTGCATACTAAGTGTACAAGAATAGTACAATAAAAATTTTTTGCACAAACTGTAGCTACAGGTTCTTAATTTTTCCAAGAAACAGTTCTTAATTTCCGCAGTCTGTTGTGATGTTTGTACCTAGAATCTGGCTTCTCTCTTAAAAAGCAGCTAGGCTTATTTGCAATGGTCTTACATAAAATTTAATTTACTTTTGTTGCCAAGTCTGATAGACTGTCCCCTGTCTATACCCTCAATTACTACTCAGTTTATTCTAACCCAGTTGATCACATTGTCCCTTTTGACTTTGCTTTTTCTAGCTGTGACCATTTGGGCAGCATCTTATGTTCTGGATCTCTGCCTTGACCTGAAGTAGTGAGTGGAATCTTCACAGACCTATATTGTAGGACTTGTCTTGTCCCTGAGATGTCTTTGTACAAACTTGTCTCCCTACAATGAATCCATCTCCATTGTTATGTTGCTGATGTTCCTCTTTCCTCCTGATTGTGTGGTTGGTTGTTTTTTGTTTTGTTTTCGGTTTTATTGATGTGGTTTTGGTTTTGTTTTAAATCTGTTTCTGCCCTTTAAACCATTGGCAATCCCCTGAACATATTAAAGCAGCCATTACATATAGATTCCTGTTTCACCTAAATTTTTGAGCATATGTGTAAACAATGCAATCAATAGTGATGTTAAAAACTTTGCTCTACCACTTCAAGAAAGTGAAAATCCCAACAAAATGGGAATATTCCAAATCTAATGTTCTCTGTAGGCAATCACCACTAAGACAAGTTTTCCGCACATTAGACGCACTTCCCAGCATTTTCCAGCTATAATTTTGAATTTGCCAAATGACATGCCAACACGTGTTTCGAGATTCTGAGAAGTACAATTTTGTAGTTAATCTCCTTTCTCAGGAAATGAAAAATGCGATGATGGTGGTTCCAAATTCTAACATGTGTTTTTTATCAGCACAGTTGGACCATTTGTTATAATGACTAATGGCAACACCAGTCCAATTACACTAGGTATCTATGGTATTATCATGCCCTTTCATATTGAGAAGTCGTAATGAGGAGAAAAAACTCTAGCATAATTCTTGGAGACTTGAGTAGTGAAGCCCCATAATAAATTGTGATCGTGATAGACTGGGTAAATATTCAAAATACATAGTGGAATTCTCTCATTTGGGGTTCACCTTCATGAGTAGTGACCATTCCAAGTGTTTTCAGTGGTTCTAGTCCTATTTTAACTTCAAAGAAAACCCAGAAATCTGGCAATCCCTACCAAGCACACCTATCCATAACAGTCATGAGGCTATCTAATAAAAAGCATTTCACAAACCCTGACTACTCTTTACAGAGGGAAGGGGTAAAATATGAGTAATTGCTAACACTGATGTTTTGCTGTTGACATTTTCAGGTATGTGTGATGAACTGGTTACTGTGTTCTGCTGGATGGTGATAGTAATATTCCCATTTTAACTGAATATCTGGCTCAATTTTTTGGCTCCAACATAATATAAACCTGGCAAATTAAGGCATCTACTGTATCAGTAACTCTGTGAGCATCTGGTAAAGACTGAAGCAACAAAATTCTGGAGATCAAAATCCTTAATCTCTTGCAGCTTGGCCCTGTTGGTTATTTGCCCTGGGTGGAATATCTGTACATTCAAGAGATATATTGAGTAACATTATGTAAAACTTCAAAGAGGAATAATACTTATAGAAATGATAGCTATTTAAACAAACACTACTTAAAAAAAATTACATATTGTGATATTTACAATATAATTTCAAAAACTGTCTTCAAAGAAGGAAGTTTGCTGTGCTTTACTGGTCAGATGCTTTGGTCAATTTTCATTTTATGCTCTCTGTTGATAGCTGTATGCACCACTTTTTTATACCTCAGCTTTACTACTTTTCATATTTACTTATATGTGAAGGATGAACTTTTAAATTTGAACCTAATTTCTACTCCCTAAGAAAGAGTCTCTGTTTAACTGTACATTTAACTGTCACCCTTCTGTCTTTCATGTACTGTATATCTCTTTGAATACAAGCTTTACTGTGCAAAAGTTGGACTTTCCAACGTGAATGGGTATAGTAACTAGCACATTGCAAATTTTTGCAATGGTAAAAAATAAACAGCAATAAAAATAAAAATAATGAAGATACTGTTGATTACAATAATGAAAGGACAAATCTTTTAGTATAGAATGGTTACATTGGCATTTATACTTACATGGAATCTTATTGCTTTGAAGGCCAAAATCACCATCAAGTGACAGCTACTTATTATCTTGACACTAACATAAAATGGTACTGACATAATGCAAGAATAAAAGGTATCTTGGGGCATACTGAAGCTGGATGCAAGAAGATGGGCAGTGTTAAATTAGCCCGTGTTTCATTGATCGTAAATAGCCCTTGGTTGTTAAAACCTGGCAAAATTCAGAACAAGAATGAAGATTGCATTGCCATGTAATTTTCTACATCAGATCGGAATATTCAGAATGATGTGCATAAGATATATAGATCCTTTTGAAAGCTGACTGTATTTTCAAGGGCCTAATCAAAATAGAATGGCAACTGAGCGTGTATTTAAAAGATTGTCATGATTAACATACTGCTGAACATCAAAGGAGTTAATGGGCTTTAACTACAGGTTAGATTAATTCAGTACGAATTTGGCTGTCTTAAATTCAAGAGACTTTTCAGTGAAGACAGGAGTCAGTGAAATGACCTAAAAGGTATTAATTACCTTTCTGTGATCCTGTTTTAGTCATCAAGCTTAGACTGGAATGAGTGGCTGTGGGGGAGATATCTACCTCTTTGCAAATAGGAACAAGTGGGATTAATCACCTAAAAATATTAAAAGTTTTTTTTTTCAAATTATCTTAAACCTATTTTTGGATGGTCAGATTTGACCAAACCAGTACCACAAATAGTCTTACCTACAAAGCATCCCATGGTTTCAAACCAGTTAAATCATGGAAGAAAAAAAATTATATGGGTTATACTTTCATTTTTTTCAACAATGATTATTAGCTGGGCAAAGCAAGGCTCATACTGTGAACTCATTAATGCTGCTAGGTAAAATAAAAGGCAGTCTTAACTAAGTAGGTTGCAAAATGCTAAGAAGCCAGTAACACTTCTTATACTTCATGTTATGCCTGAAGCTCTTAAGGTGGAATTGGCAACATTTGCTAATTAAATCTTTCACCCATGAACTGGTGAAGCTGGTGAAATCTAAGGTAAACTTTTAATTGTGCTGAGTAAGAGCAATTAATAGTAGTGTATCAAGAAATATTCTAAATCAGTGGTAATTGGAATGACAGGCAGGACTTTGCTCCAACACTTCATTAAACTTCTATTTTTATGGGGATTTCTTCATTTCCACTGGAATGAACAAGTCAGTATGCATGACTTATTCTGCAATGAACTTTGATGAATTTTTCTAAGTACATTAAAATGAGTTGCATCTTCTGTTAATCCAGAGGCCCTCCCCGCACATACGTATGGTGATAAACCCTCTGATGCACATGTGAGAAGGCAGGGTAATGGGCATGAAGGACAATCATATATGTACGTATATAAATATATATTTTTCCTTGTCAATAATAACTCTGAACTGCCTACGGCATTCATAGTGCCTCTTAAAAGTCAGGTATTGTATTGAATTTAAAATTCTCTTATGCTGAGCAGGGAAGGAAAAAAAATCAAACACTTTCTGAATTGGGCCCAAATATCCAAGGTTAATTTTCTGAGAAAGCTGCAGCAGCTAGATAAGGCCATCCTCTGCAAATTAGTTTTGCCTGCCTGGATTACAGCTAAATTTATGCAGCTTGCCTTATCCTTTCAGAAGCGCCTCTGAAGTGTCGTAATTAACTGGCACACATAAAGTGAACAAATTTTCTGCTTGGTGGCAGCCATTCCTCATTTCATCTGGGTTCTAACCCAAATGGAAAGGTAGTTTCTTATTTTTACTGTCAAAAAAACCCCACGACCCACCAATATTTTACAAGAAGTCTTTGAAAACAAACATGAAACAGCTTCAGAACAGAGTCAGGATTTTAAAGAGCACAAATACTGCTGAGGGAGCAAAGTGGTGATTTTGCATAATAGTAAATAAAAATAGAAGATGAAGATTATGTACACATATAAATATATGTGTGTGTGTTTTGTAGCTTCCAAAATTTTACAGTTCACTCGAGAATTTTTGTCTTTTTTCTTTCTGTTCAGTTTCACATCCAAACTATAGGTTAAGAATAAGTAGATGTGATATACATGTGTTTCTATTTTAATATAATAAATATTTCTTAGCTGTCTAAGAATCGTGTGTGAATTCCTGTGTCTTTTGTTAAGAAAAGTCAAGAGCATATTTAATATTTTTCATATAATTTCCTTCTTGCTGATTAAAATGTTTTAATATTGCAAAAATAAAATAATATAATTGAAATAAATCCTCATTTTCTGTATTTGAACTAAAACTGGCACACATATGTAAACTTAGTGAAAAGTGTGTAGACTGGATAAAATTTAATCCCAGACTATGCTAATTTATTTCCTTTTCTGAATAGATTTTCACCAGTCTTTTTGTTGTTGTCATCATGATTTTCTGCTGTTATAATAATATTTTTACTATCTTGCTCTATTTTTCATATGTTTCCCATGTGTTTTATTATTTACTCAATCATAAAGCTCATCAAATAGTTTGACAACTTTCAATACATTTTTGTAATAAAATATTGAGGAAGTACTTTCTACTCTCATCCCCCGCTCAAATTCTTGTGCTATGAAAACCTGTGGAAGTCAGTCAGAGTGGCTGTTTGTTGAGAATTCTGACTATGAATTGCTGCTGTGCAGCATCCAACAGTGTTTGAATTTTTTTCCCCTGTTTTCCCATTTAGCAAAAGTAATTTTTAGGTTTGCTATCCAATCTCTATGTTATCCATTTAGAGTGTTGCAGACACAGTATTCAGTGTATTACAAACCATTGTGCACTAAACTACCTCCATTTCAACTAGTCTAGCTTGGTGGAAAGCTGTATTTTTGCTTCCTGAAAATTGATATTAGAGCTCAGCTGGGAATTTTCTACAATCTATTTTTACTCAGAAGTTTCAGCTATGTCAACTATAAAGCTCTTACTCCGCTGGTAAGTAGATCAACAAGTGTGCTGCAGCATGTTAGTTGTACAGAGCATATCCCATACAGTAAATCTCCCAACAACTGAGTAACGGCAGCAGGAATCAAAGGACCAAATTCTGCTTTCAGCTAGATTGTATTAAATCCAGAGCAAATCCTCTGACTTCTGGGATTTAAGCTAGTGTAACAGTTCGGCAGGATGTGTCCCTTCCTATTTAAACCACAGCTGTAACAGCTACTTTTAGCAGAGATTCCTGGGCAGCAAAATGGCTGTCAATGGACTTGGACAAGAAGAGAACATGACGTGAGCTCATGGAAATTTTATTTGCTTAATCTTCAAGTGATAAAGATGAACATTATCACTGCCTTGACCATAGTGAAATATCTTGCCTGTGGGGGCTGCCCTGTGGAGAAGACTGTAATGTAAAAACAGGGGAAGCTAAACAAATGCGAAAACCTAGTGTAATTGGAAATATCGTTAAAGGAGCTGAGTGAAACTGGAGACAGTGGGGTTTCAGTAGAATCTAAGACTTCATCGGCAAAAGCCTAGTGAATAGGATCCTCATTATTCATAAGAATTTTATAGGGATTAATTGGTCTTTAACCAGGAAGCCCATCAGAAAACACTGAGCATTAATTTCTGTGTACTTCAGGATTAGAAACAATTGACTAAAGGTCATGTAATAAGAACCTAAGAAAGTGGAGATGGAAAATCTGAGACTTACCAGTGAGAGCATTTAACCCATACTCTTGATATCCCAGTATATTGACTGGATACATGTCTAAAAGATTTCTCATTGCTACAAAAAAGCGTTTTGAAACTTTTTGAGTCACAGGTAACATATAGCCAAAATTGTTGTGCAAAGACAATAGTTAAAGAAAGGTGCAACTTATGATAGTCGAACAACTCCTTCCCTTCCGACCAGTGCACTTGCAGGAGACATCTGTAGTGAGGAACAGATGACTTGACAGTAAAATTTGGACATTTGTCAGATGAAAACTCTACTCGTTTTTACAGGACACCAGTGACAATTGTCTATATATTTACTAAAATTATTGGATGGTCTTGAGAAAATGTAGTCCTTAGAGGTTTTTGAATGTTTCTTTTTTTCTGTGTTTTTCTTCCTTGTCTAACTTCATTTACATTACTTTCCGTTCTTTACATGTGCTTTGTCACTCCAGTCTTTATTCTTGCCACTTTACACCAACATTTTTTTTACTTCACAAGTTTACATTTTCCTTCTTTCTTTTATTTTTTTTAAATTTTTCATTTGTTTGTTTATATTTTGCAATTATCAGCATCACTATTGTCACTGCCACAAGGTTTCTTTTCATCACACATAGACATATATGGTAGACAGGAATCAATATCTTCTCTTAACATGTTCACTCAGAGACAGATTTATTGGAAAGGGAATATTTCTTCATACGGTTTAATTTCAGGAAAATGATGAGTGGGAATGGTTGGACAATTTTCGTTGCTGATAATCCATTAAAGCAAAACATCTTTGCTGCTAATGCATGTGCACTTTAACAAAAAGCACAGAGAGGGGTACAACCAGAACATCTGTGATTACAGCCAGATCCTTGGTAAAATAATTAGGAAGGTCTTAGACTGTATAGAAAAGAGTGTGCCACCTATGCTTTCACACTGTCTTTCATTTTCCACTGCCCTGGTTATAAATACAGTAAAGACAAAGCTGAAAAGCCTTCTAACATAATACCAAAGTGGTCGTGTGGGTTTTATGGAAATTTGTGGGCTCAGTTCATGGTTCAGTATCCCATATCTCTAACAGCAATACTGTGTGGTAGGAAATTAGCTGACGCTTTGTGAATGATTATTTATTCATAGTCATAATTAGTCTTTTAAGTTGCTGTGTTATTTAAACACTTTAATATTTTCTTAATAACACTCTTCCATATTCTTTTGTAAAACCATGGGACTAGTTTATAGCAATGCAATCAATGGTTTCTCACACCTTCATTTCTTTCTAATATAAACAGTTTTTCAAAAGGGTGTGTTTCTTTTCTCGGCTTTGTATGGACTATATGTGAGAGTTGATTTCTTTTCATGTTAATAGCAAAATCCGTAGGATGATCTCATAGAAACGTGTATTTTACATAATACCATTATATACGTATATAAAAGTAATAATATTTAATAATAGACATCTTTAAAAATACCGAAGTGAAGAAAATTGCTGTGATTTGTCAAGGTCTTTCATTACCTTTTTTTTTATTTTAAATCTCAGCCATCCACTTGCTTATATGGAATTTAAATTAAACCTTAAATGAGGAACTGATACATGTATAAAACTAATGAATAAAAATCCTGTTTACCAATTAGTTAAATCCAATTAAAGCTTAAGCTGATAATTGTATAAACCTCTGGTAGGAAAAAGAAAATATGTGCTCAGAGCTGTTGTCTACAGTATGTGTTGGAAGATATTTTTATTGGGAACTTGTAACTGTACTGAGGCATGAGGTAAAACGTTAATTTCACCGTGGTAAGTCAGTGATACTTAAGTCAAGCCTAGCAGTTATTGTCGATACTGTGTTTTCCAGCAAAAAAAAATCCACAAATCTGAGGGGAGAACTGGTTGTTCAAAAGTCATCGTGGGTACCTGTTAGACTCACTGACAGGTCTTACTATGAAAAATGTGTTATTTTCAGAAGCTGCAATTCTGTGTTAGTTATCCAACAGATATCTCTCCTGCAAGGCAGATGAGATCTGGATAGTTTGATGTGTTATAATACAGTGCAAAGACCGTATTTCTTCAGTTGTGATTTGATCCTTTCTCACTTCCAGAATATGCTTTGACAAAAGTTATATTCTGTTTTCACAAGGCACAGAGCCCAGGCAGGTAGCAGGCTTTTCACAGAGCAAAGTTCATAAGTGTAGTTTACAGATGCAAGATATAAACTCTCAGTTTCTGAATTTAGGATTAATTTTGAAAGCTTTTCTGAATTATACAGAAGTGACTCACAAAGGCATATCATAGTTCTGTTGCTCCACAATATCTTTCACTCAACAATAGTCTAAGCTTGAGTTTCATCAGCATATTTAATATTTTTAAAGGTTTATTTGTGTTAGGTTTTTTGTTTGTTTTGGTTTGTTTTTGTCTTGTTTTGTTTTGTTTTGCTTTGCTTTTTTTTTTTTTTAAATCCCAGTAATAGAATTATTGCAATGGCATTAACATAAAACAGAGAAGCAAAGTAGTAAGTGCAATTATTTCTTATCTGCTGCATCCCCTGTTAATTGAGGGGTGACAGACTAAAATGAAATGCATTTTGTTACATCTGCACTGTAATCAGAGTGCTTCTCCTTTAATTTAAATACTGAACGAAATAACTGCCTGAGAAATGTTACCAGAATTATTGCTATTCCTATATAACAGAGTTCACACAGTCATGGCTTCATTAATGAAGCAGAATGATGTCACTTTATTGGATGCATAATATTAATACTGATAAAAAGAAAAGCTGGGTGAACAAATGTAGGACCTTATGCCACTGTTGCCATTAGTTCTTTTTCCTTTGTGATTGCTTTCATTTTCATGACCTAAACTCCTGTGGACTGGGCAACAGGACCGTGAATCAGATGTTATAGGAAAATTTTTTCCCAATTTCATGGAAAGGCAAGGATAAAAGAGCGCTGCTGGTGCAGTTTGCAGGTACAGAGATGACAGTTATGAATTCATTGTAGTTTTTCAGAATTTACATTAGGTAGAGAAGAATTCCTTGAACCTACAATGGCTTTTTCTTCCCTTATTTCCTCCCATCATGGATTTGCTTTATCCCACTAATTTACTAGTCAACCCAGCTGATCCGAAGCAGGAATTGCTGGAAGGTGCTAACTTGTCATAGCTACATTTGGTGCACAGCAAATCCAAAAAAGCAGTCCTCTCTCCACTGAAGGGGAAGGGTGGCTTACTGCGGATAACCTGTGGTGTTGATCTGGCAGGTCTGCAGAGGGACCAGGGATGTCAACAGTGGAGTAATTCCTCTCTTTGTTCCTAGTCTTGTAGGGACTACAGCTTGCTTTCTTACCTTGCTCCTATGTCCTTTGTCTTTTCACCACATACGGGCTTTTTGCACTTTGTTATCTGCTAAAGCCAGTCCTATTCAGTTCTCATTGCGGCATTGCTTTAGTAACCTGTGCTTCAGCATTTTGCATTTGTGCTCATAAACCCCAGGCACTGTCCTGTCCTTATACTTTCATGGCCTCTGCTATGATCTCACTCACTATTTTGTGGGTTGCTGCTACTAAGGGAAACTGACGATGACATGGCTGCCTGACAAAAGATTGCTGCTCTTGAGGAAATTCTATACTCTGACTCATGCTCAGGACTATCCACCTAAGGATTAACTTTATTATTATTTAGTCACTACAGTTTGCACAAAAATTTCACTGTTAAAAAAAAAAAGACAGATTTTTTTTATCTTTTTTACTAATACCTATGAAGTACCAAAGTAGTTCTTCCTCCAAAACCATTTTATTTCAACAAACTAAGTCTCATACGTTTTTATTAAGTACTCAGACCAATATTTAGGTACATGTTCCTTACACATTATAACAGAAAAGATTATCAGAGAAAGTGGAAGTAAGTGTTTATTTTCTTAAGTGGGAAAAATATGAGTAAAGGACATTAAAAAAAAAAGAAAAATAATCAGAACCAATGACACTTTTCATATTAGCAAAAGACATATATGCTTGGTATGCTATTGAAATGAAGATATATTAAGAAAAATGCTATTGCCATAAATGTCAATGGCAAAACAGTAATTTCTCTCCTCGAGTCAGGCTTTTGCCCAGCGTTTGTGAATACTGAATCAAAACAGTAGGGACAGAGAAACTTTCACTGGAGTTTTCTTTGGAGTTATGTTTCTGAAAGTAAGATGAGTAGTTTGACAATTCAGAGAAGCCTCAGCATGTGTTGTGTACAATTCAGTTTGATAAATAACTGAAGCTTGCAATGTTAATATAATACAGATAATTTTGATTATGTCATATTGTTTCAAGATTAGCTATCAAAATGTTTGATTATATGACAGAAATATTTAAGCTTAAGTACATTCCATTTGAATATTACACATGAATATGTGTTATCAGTGGAGAGTAAGTATATTGGGTGGCTGTTGTGCAGAGAAACTTTATTCCATTCTACCTGCTTTTCTAAGAAGTCAACTTTTATTGTGTGAGTGCATTCATAAGTATAAAACCCTAAGCCATCCTAAAGTTATTCCAAATCTTTAGCCTCTGAGGAGAAAGGGCAGAGAAGGCTTACCTCTTAGACAGACAGATTGCTGTTAGCCAGTTCCAGGAAAACATCTCCAAAGAAAAAAGTATTCCAAGGGAACAGGGGTCCTGTTTTTGCATAACAGCTCCCAGAATTGCTCCTGCAATGATCAGGAGTTTAGAACAGCTCCCGGTCATTCCCTGTCTCCTTGAGAAAGAACTTGGAAGAGCATAAAATACCTGACTGGCCAAGAGTTCAACTTTTAAATTTCACCCTGAGTGTCAAGGGTAAGATTCTTCTTTGAGATCTCTAGGTATTTGTAAGAAGATAGTTATATGTGAGCTGGTAGCTACACTACTGTTATGGTTACCCAAGACAAATAGGCACTTGTAAAGCACAATTCGTTTGATCTGTTTTAGATGCCCACAGGAGTACAAGATTAACTACACTGAGAACTGGCTATATATCTATACAGGCTATAAAGTCATTCAGATACAGACAACTATATGGTAAATGCCTAAATTTCAGTGCGATGAATCCTACTAAAGATCAAGTACCTAAATCCTACTAGAGATAGTCTTTAAGTTTTGTACTTGTTACTCCATTACCATCTCTAGAATTTCCAATCTTTAACCCTAATGGTTCATAAGCGTTACACTACTACAGGGTCATCTCTGGCTGTCTAAATCCACTGGGACTTCCAACATTTAGAAGAGTCATTACAAATGCACACCAACAGCCAAATTGCTTAATTTTTAAACAAGTGCATTTCTCCAACAAACAGAAAATCAATAGGAGATCACTATGGGGCTACAGAATAATTATTTTTGATCTAGTGGATTTTTTCTCTAAGCATGTAATTGAAGAACAAAGATTTGTGGTAGTGCACTTTCTGCAGATTAATAATTGTGCAATTCAAAATTAAGGTCCTTGATGGCACAATGAATACGCATATTTCCTTTATAACAAGTATTTGGGCAGAGGCAAGATGAAGCAGTAAACATAATTAAATAAACTGAGATTATCCACTCTTCTTTTACTGTAGAGAAGACAAATGACCTTCCAAGCCAAAGACCTGGACCTTTAGCTATCAAGCAAAAAAAGAAGCTTGGCTTTTGTAATTAAGCTACAGTGTCACAATCCATTGAGGGCAAAGATACATTTCCACACCAAACAGTAATTAGAGGTGTGGAAAACATCAAAAAAGGGGGGGGATTGCTTTCACGATAATTAGAAATATTTCTTTTCCACTATCCTTTCTCAATAACTCAATCCATCTATAGTTAAATAAAAGCATTGCACATTTGGTGGAAGCCTCATATGAAATATGGTATGCAACTAACCTATGTTGGTTCATTAGCTTTTTGAAAAAATGTTTCTTTCACATATTTTATGCTTTATTTCTGATTTTTTTCTTTTCTACAGAAACCTTTAAATGACAGTCTGAGTTTCAGCTACCTTAAATGGGACATTAGAAATTTTCAAAGTACTTTCATAGCAACTTCAGGTCAAGATAAAAACCAAGCCAGCAATTCTGTATGTCCAGGGCTGTAACAGCTTTTTTACATTTCCCTGATCTATATTTTTATTTCACACGGGGAAAGATGTTTTAGCAGAGGTTTTCAAGGTAATGAATAGGAGTTAGGACTTATATGTCTCACTATCCTTTGTGCTTCAGAAAATATCTCCCCCAGTGTATTTGAAGCTTTATCTAGCTTCCACTGAGATCAGTGAGTCTCATATTGATTTTTAGGGAGAGCTGGATCAGGCCCCTGTTTCGTTAGCTAAATCCTGACTGGACCAATATGTGTATGAACTGACAGTGATCACCTGAAGATGAAATGCTAGCTTTAAAAACCATTATGCTATCTCTTCTACGGCAGAAAGGAAAAACAAAAAAAAGTGTTCATGTGTGAGGGAGAAATGAGGTGCTGCTGGCACTTCTGAGCCTGTACAATTAGAGTTTTGATCATCATTCCACCAGTCAAGTGAAGATATAAAATCACAGTTAGTGTGTTTCTGCACGTAATGAGATAAGTAGAAGTTTTTAGTTAGCCATTCAGAGCAGACATTTCTACTGACCTCCTGCAGGAAATAGGTTCTTGATGCAATCTTATATTGATTGAGCTGCCAGGCATTAACTGATGGCCAGCCTTTGAAGGATACTGTTTTAAGAAACGTTGCAATGCTGTTTCAAAATTCCTTGTGATGTGCTTAGACTTGAGATACCATGAAGGAGAAAAAATGATGGAAATTGAAGTAGTATTACACACCTTTCTCAATCCGACCAAAATGAAAAAAATGGGATCAAGACGCTAACACAGGGCTTTGGATTTTGAACAGGAAAAGCTCTGATTACGTATTAGGACAAGGAGACATTTATTGTACATTGATCTGCATCTAATCTGTGCTGTTTGTGGAGCAGGCTGGCCAGATGTCAGCTCTTATCTCTGGCTATTGACATTTTACAACTTAAGGACCTAGCAAACTTTTGAAATTGATCTAAATGTCCTGTATTAAAAACATGAGACATCCTAGAGCATATTCTTCATAGAGTTAAAAAAATTATGAACTGGAAGAAATAAAAAGTGTGATAGCAAAATATGATGCCAGAGTATATCTGTCCTCTCTCTCTCTCTCTCTCTCTCTGTATATATTTATGTGTCTGCACTCCTACTGACATTACTGAAAACACATCAGTATTTTGGATCTTGATTGCAAACTACTTATACAGATACATCATAGTACCCAATACTTCTTAGGATAAAAAGAGAAAAAACTCTGTCCAGTTTTTAATAGAACAGGGACTAGATTAGAAGCCAGAGATACTAAGTGATGTTTTCAAGGGCAACTTTTCAGAGTTTTTCCAAAGGAAGGGTGCATCAGAAGTAAAATTTCATTCAGATTCCACTGTGATTTTATACAGACATTTGTAGTAATTCTTTAAATGTCTTTCACTTTCCCAATCATTTTTATTTTATTAAAAGGGTTTAATTTCTGAGACTTAAACCCTGGTATATGTCAATATCTAAGTGCAATTAGAATGGCAGTGATGGTTACAGAGAATAAAAGCAGAACACAAAGCTTAATCTTAAATTGAAATAGACTCCTTATAAGCATTTCAAATTGGTCAAAAGCTAAAAGAAAAACCTCTACTGTGCTTGAAAAAAAAATGTGGATTTTTTTGCTTCACTCTGATTCTCAGATTGATATTTTTTATTACTTATAATATTTAGAAAGTCCTATTAATATACTAGTGATTTATCTCAAACTTTATTATTCTTGAAAAAAAAATCACAAATTGCATCTTATGTTAGCTATATTAATTAATGTTAAAAAATATTCCCATAATCCCATTGTGTTACCAGTGATTCATAGAATCATAGAATCATTAAGGTTGGAAGAGACCTCAAGGATCATCTAGTCCAACCGTCCCCCTACCACCTATTACCCACTAAACCATGTCCCTAAGTACCAGATCCAAGAGTAACATTCAGGTAACATTCGTTACTCTTCTGCATGTTTTCCAAGGAGAGAAAAGTAGGAAGTGGACGCTGACTGATCCATTAACAGTTATTTAGACAAATAGGATCTAGGAACCTCTGTATTTGAAGGAAGAATTTTGTGGTAAAAATAAATGCTGAAAACACTGGAAGAATATATTGAACAGTTTGCAGCTGATTTCTAACCCAGAAAGAGTCCTGATCCTACAGCCTGTTCAGTACAGCTAGATATTATGCCCATATGGAACAGCTTGCAGTATCAGGTTAAAATTGTGAGACATATGATATACTTCCCAGTTGGAGCAGGCAGCTTTAGTTTGAGTATAGGCCAGAATGAGCAGCAAAGCATGGGGTCATTTTTTGCAAGGTGGTGATACTAAGGAACACTGTGTTGTGGTTTGATTAAATAGCTTAAAAATGAGGACAGTGGTAGAAACACTAGCGGTTCAGAAATATCAAGAAAAGGCAATTTGTCCCTTCCTATGACATATAATTTCATTTTAAGTAAGCAGTAGTTTTGAATTCTGTATTTTGCAAGGAGTCATCTATTGACTGTGTGCCATCGGTTGGGATCATCATGGTCATATTTGATTGCAAGACAGGGAAAACTAATTTTTCGCTGTTTCTAGCTAATTTCTAGCTTGTTCGGTTTCCCAGTTTTGCTTTTAAAGTACGTATGCGGTTCTATTGATGAGTTTGGTATCTGGATAGAGGCAGTGGTAACTGGGAATTCTGCACCTTTTGTGTAATGTGTAGTAGTGTTTGCTGGGTGAAACACATATGACTGCTGAAATTCTCTTCAAGACAGAGGAGGAGAGAAGCAAGACCAGTGGAGTGGGACTTTGTTGATGGCCAGGTTATTCCACATCTTTACATAACAGGCAACATTAATGGAGGTCATTGCTAGAAAACGGGGAAATGTAGCATCTGTTTGGTATCTTCAGATTTCTGCAATAATTCAGGTTTGGAATGAAGATGACCATTTGACGCAGCTGGAGAAGGATCCACTGGAGCTTGTTGCTGGTCCCAAAGCCAGTGTCCTGATTAATTTCTGCTGTAAATTTGTTAATTATTCATCATTTAGTTTAAATGCCATTCTCCGCACACAATCTCAGGCAGTGCCATAAAACATAATCCCGTGGACTAAATCTGAAAGCTATCCAGTACCCTCTGTAGAACACAAATTCTAAAGCCATTTACTTCCTACTATGCGAGCACTGAAAGTATGACAGAGCCATCTGGAGTGCTAAATATCTTAAGAAAAGATGAACAATGGAATCTTTCTTTCTTTAAAAAAAAGCCAAACACCACCAACATGAAATAAGAACTTCAGTATCAGCTTTTCACCCATTATCTCAAAACAAAGTGTCAGTCAAGAGGCATGAAATGGATTAGCGAATTCAGAAGAAGACAACCCTTTGGCATTGTCATATTTCTCATCTGCTGTGAAAGTAACACTCAATATTAACTTCATTTCATAACAGTTAAATGGCATTTGTCACTGTTATAAGTGACAATCATCTGTTCTGCTTCTCTGCCTTTTTGAACTGTGAGTTCATTTGCTACTACATGTCAGTGAATCAATTATTTTATGACTCCATTTTATATTTCCTTTTTATATTACCTTGCAAGCAGTGGGAAAGGAAAAGGAAACCTGCTCCATAAATCAGCTTGGCTAACCAACAATTAGAGTGTTACAGTATACCTGCAGTGATCCTATCCTTGAACCAGAGTCAGAACAGAAATGTGCTGTGAATTAAAAATAAATAAACCGAAATGAAAAGAAGCACTACCCAGAAAGAGTGTAATTTAGTTAGAGACGTAGCAAGCATTGCTGTTTACAGCCAGAA
Source organism: Psophia crepitans (assembly GCA_013399095.1). NCBI lineage: Eukaryota > Metazoa > Chordata > Aves > Gruiformes > Psophiidae > Psophia > Psophia crepitans. Next base: position 91,842 of record VWZZ01000577.1, read on the forward strand.
GTTTAATTACTGACCCATGTTCAGAACAGAACCTGCCCTGCTCCCAGACCTTTACACTGAATATGATTCACAGAATTTTGTAATGTGCTGTATTTCTACAAAATCAAGTGTTTTTTTTTTTTCTTTTTTTTTTTTCTCTCCTCTTTCCTCTAGTTGGTAAACAGAACAGTAGGATTATTAGAATCTCTGAATTTTCTTCTCAGCATTTCAGAAATGACACGATTGGTCATGTTTATTTTCAGGTGAAATATGTTTATTTTCAGGTGAGAGAATTTTAGGGTACAGAAACAGGCAGGATACTTTCTCTAACTTGTTCTGTTTTCAAGCATTATGAAAAATCCTGAGAAATGCTAAGTGAGTCACTGTCGCAAGTGTCATGAAGGATCTGTAGAGTAGGAAAATATGTCGACTACAACGTAGACTTCTTAAGAGGAGACCCAACAGTCTGCCAAGGATGAGGAAAAGCCTTGGTTGTTGCATACTGTTCAGCTTCTTTGCTGTTAGGCTTCAGTCTGTACCTACAGAATTTATTTGCAGAAATCTTGCATGGTGATACTCTGTAGGGGAAGTAAAACGCCGTTAACATTGCTACAAGCATATAATATGCCTTACCTGCTGTCATGAAACCATTGATTTCAGGTAGGTCAGGACAAGAAATCAAATTCTCTTCATAATTTTGAGGATGCAAATTCCCAATAGTTCACAAATAAAAATGTCAGCTAAATTACTCCAGTCTTATACCAAATATAACGTTAACAATTATTTTTTAAATTAAATTGTTGATCTTCATTCTAATAATTTCCATAGGGACACATTATCCTATAATGTTTCTCTTGCACATTTTTTGACAAATATATCTGTAGAAATATACATTAACAGAGTATGTGATGATGAAGAATATGCTTACTCAATCAGGAGAACAGCCATCAGGAAATTTTTAATTTGAGAACGTGTACTACCTTATCTGCATAGGCTGAGCTGTGCTGTGTCATTTGGCTATTCTGCCTAGGCTAAAGTAACCTTTCTGTTTCTGAGACTAGATTCACAATCACTTGTCGTGCTGTTCTTCGCTATACTCTGCTATGACACATGCTGTACGCAGTCTCTATTGTTGTAAACACCATCCTTTCTCAAACCGTGCAACTGTTTGCTGGCATCTTCTATGCACTGCTACCACTACTCAAAGTGAGAACCTTACTCCTCAATGTTTTTTCTTGGAAGCGTAAGTATAGCGTAAGAAAATGTGTTTATGTGTGAAGGTAAACTACAGCAACAATTCTTCTTGATAATGGGAAACCAGAGCTAAATCCTTACCTGCTTTTTTACCACTCATTGATGAAGTAAAATGACCACGAGACTTCATGATTATTACTTCTCCCTGGCTAAGAACGTTGCAGGATGAGAGTTTCCCTGAGCTTCAGCTTTTTTCTGCACAGCAGCAATAGTCCACCTTCCGTTGCCTCCTCGTGAGGCTAAACAAAACTCAGCTTCCTTGGCTCTGTATACCTGTGGGCTCCAGTGCTCCCACCATAGTAATGACCCTCTACTGACTCTCTCCTAGTGGTTACCACATTTCCACTGATGAGGCCAAACCCAAATACTAGACTCCAGACATGACCTTCTGATGACTGAAGAGAGGAAAATAATCACTTCCTTCAACCACCTGATTATGCTGTTATTAATTAATGCAGGCCAATATGTGGTTAGCCTCCACTGTCACAACAGCACACTGTGACTTGTGACTTTGTGAGGATCACCAGAACAAGGTGGATTTCCCACTGGCTACTCTAGCACTACATGGAGCAGGAGTGAAGCATTGTGATTACCCTAAGTAATTAAAAGGAGCTTGAAAATCAGCTCATTCAGAGGTACCTAGGAGCCATAAGATACCTCCTGCTCTTGCCATGACCTGTGCAAGCTCCAGGCAGATCTACAGTACTTGCAGGAAGAAGGAAGTGATGGGAGCCATTTTAATGAGAAACTGTTTAATGGGCTGAGGCAGTAAACACTTTTGCTTGAAAAGATCAGATAGTACCAATGTCTTTCACAGAATAAAAGTGAGGCATCAGAGGAAACTTGCAGGAGCACTGCAGTTTTAACAACCTGTTCTTATAAAAAAGATTACAGTGCAAAAACAACGACATACTATGAATCCTTTTAATTGAATTCATAAAATTAAATTAATTTTAATTTCTTCTGGACAGGTGCAATATATTTTCAGAAACACAGGAAATCAGCAAAACATCCACAGCTGATGAGTTTTTTTTCCTCTTGTATTTTAACAGAGGAAATTGGTCTAACACATTAAAAGCAGCTCTTGGTGAGACATTGCTGTCCAAGCTGGAGACTCAGCAGCACCGTGATCTCATGATAGCGTGCATAATAGGTAGATTGCTAACTAAACAATTTTTTAAGATAATAAGATTAACATTCACAAGTTGGAGGTGAGTAGACTGATGCCTAACACACACTTAATCAAAAGCCAATCATCCAAGCAGCTCTGGTTTTAGAGTATTCAAAACTGATAGTTCGAGACCTTTTGCCCTTAAAGGTGTGTCCAGGAGCAGCAAAGGCCAGCTGCTCCCCGTGGGAAGGGGAGCTGGGAGCCAAGGGTGGCACCAAGGCAGGCAAGGACAGAGACCTGAGTGTCAAGGGCACAATCCCATTGCACCCAAGCAAGAGGAGCCGGGCAGGCCTGAGTATGGGACCCACAGTTCGTTGTGAGTCGAGGAAAGGCAGGCAAACCCCCATGCTGGGTATAGTGCACACAGCATCCTGACAGCATATGTCTAACACCACAGAAGAAAATCTGGAGCGGTACAGTTTCCAGGAGTTTTTAAAAGACATTTCTATGTATCAGGAATAGTGTGGCCAGCAGGAGCAGGGAGGTGATCAGGCCCCTGTACTCAGACCTGGTGAGGCCGCACCTCGAGTACTGTGTCCAGTTTTGGGCCCCTCACCACAAGAAAGACATCGAAGCCCTGGAGCGTGTCCAGAGAATGGGCAACGAAACTGGTGAAGGGGCTGGAGCACAGGTCTTATGAGGAGCAGCTGAAGGAACTGGGCTTGTTTAGTCTGGAGAAGAGGAGACTCAGGGCAGACCTTATTGCACTCTACAACTACCTGAAAGGGAGTTGTGGTGAGCTGGGGGTCGGCCTCTTCTTGCAGATAACTAGTGACAGGACTAGGGGGAACGGCTGCAAGTTCTGCCTGGGGAGGTTCAGGTTGGAGATGAGGAGAAATTTCTTCTCGGAAAGAGTGGTTGGGCATTGGAACGGGTTGCCCAGGGAGGTGGTGGAGTCACCGTCCCTGCTGGTATTTAAGGAAAGGTTACACACGGTACTGAAGGACACGGTTTAGTGGTTAATAGGTGGTGGGGGGACGGTTGGACTGGATGATCCTTGAGGTCTCTTCCAACCTTAATGATTCTATTCTATTCTATTCTATTCTATTCTATTCTATTCTATTCTATTCTATTCTATTCTATTCAAAGAACTTAAAATATGAAAAAAAATCACTTTGTGTGGAAGGACAGAAAGAGTTAAGACATTGGTGGAGCTGGAAGTCTGGAAGAAGAATAGGAGAGTTCAGGTAAATCACAGAAATCATTGTTTTTACTGGAAGGTCATGCACTGACCTAGATAGTTCTTATGTGTAAAATGCAGGAAAAAGAGAAGTTTTAAATACATTCATGTATATTAATCTTATTTTTAAAATATATTTGCTTTTACTGAATGTTTCTGGATGTTGGTGGATTATGGTCCTAGTCCTATAAAGCACTGAATACCCTTAATTTCTGGCAGTATGGCGTGAAGCTGTTTGCTACAGCATAGTCAAGCCTCCTCAGCTCTGTAACCCAACAGTCTTTGCTCAATTATTACCAATTAAAAAAAAGGTAAATCCTCTTTCTGTTTCCACTTCAGGATGTAAATTGAGCTCACAAACTGCAGAACAAGCACCTCATTTTCTCCTTGCAATCTGTTTTATTCAGATACTTAAAAATGAAACCTATTCCACACACAATCAAACTGCAAGCTGCATTTCACCCATGTCACTTTGTCGATTCTTCCATTCTAATCTCAGCCAAATGGACTCAGAGATTTATACAATATATGGACACACAGAAGTAAACAAACATAGCACTGATAAGATGTGCTCTCTGACTTGCATTGTCTGTCAGGCAACTGAGTGAGATAAGAACCTGTTCTGCTGTTACACGGGCATGGAAATGTGTACCCCTTACTACAGAACTAGATCCCACCATGTGAGAAGGAAGAATCTACTCTTATACAAATGGTGTGTATCCACATTCTGCCAATCTAGGAAGATATACTGTCAGAGGAAAAATGTTTCCAGCACAGGTAGTAGGACAGTTTTACAGAAAGCAGACTTAAACATGAATATCATTTTGCTTATAATTTTGCCTCACATCAGGTTCAACTCTCCCTGATCTATATGTTCATGTACTTTGCAGCCTGGCACAAAGCTAGGGGATATTACTACTGAACTATTGAACATACTATTGAACATATTGGTACCGCAGCTGCTGGAATTAGGCAAAAGAGTTTGCCAAGAAACTTTGGCCATCAGAAATGCAACAGTCCATGTTGCAAGTAGTCAGAGGGATGCAAACACAGAAGGGTAAGGGATTTGCAAGTACAGCTGCAAAACAATATGTGGTGAAGGTGTTCAGCATTATAGAAACTCATCAAGATCTACATCCAGTCTCATTAGCTGTCTCCAGATCTGTTAGAGAACCTGAATGTCATGAACACAAACAATTTGCATAAGAAATGTCCAAGATATGAATTGGAAACAAGATTAAAAGAAGAAACAGCTGTGTGTAATTGTCCATCCCCTGTGGAGATTAATATCACACATTACATTAAAAATCAGATTTGGAAATGAGGTTAACAGAAGAATTAACCAGAAGAGGGAGTGAGCAATACCTCCTACGTAGTGCTGTGTTCACAGCCATGTCTTTACTGCCTTTTAGAGGCTGTTCTGTCTTGAAAAATCATTCTCGAGAGGGCTGCAGGATTTGTTACCTAGCTGCATTTAACACATTTACTAACGACAAAAAATTGATTTTTATTTATCTGGAAAAGCAAACCTTGATCTTTTCCCCTAATATTTAATCCTCTTCAGCAATGTAAATAATGAGAAAGACACTTGCAGATCTGATTAACCTGCAAGTTACTTTTTAAGCAATGAGCGATCAATACCAGTACCAACTCCATTAAACAACCCTTATCACTGCTTGAGTCTGTGGATGCAAGAACACAAGTACATTCTTAATTTTATTATAATGATTCAACAGTAGACCAATTCTAAAAAAAAAATTAAAAAACAAAAGAAAAACCCAAAACCAACCAAAGAAAAAACCCCAGTGCAGATTCTATAGACTTTAAGAATTCTTTATTGTTCCAGCCATGTGTTAGGTGAGAACTTTTCCCCTCTTCGTAACCCATGGGACTTGTTTTGTTGTTACCGTTGCACTCATAAAGTAAATCACCTTTTTAGAAGTACATCTGTAGAACATGGTGTTCTTACAAAGTGCTGAAATGTCAGATTCCATCAGATGAAAGTCTTCTAATTATCTGCAGAACAGAGGGTGAAAGCACACCATGCTGACCTATCAATGTTTTAAACCCAATCTGAAAAGCAGTATTTCTAGATGATAGATTAGCTCAGTTTCCAAGCTAGTGATTCCTTAACCAGAACTGTTGGTAAGGAGCTACAGATCACTGTCAGCCCTTGAAACTGTTGTGAAATCTTAGTTATCAAAATTTTAATTGTAAATATTATAGTAGCAGCACATGAATGGACTGTTTGTGGACTTCTTAGCATAGCATTGCAAGCCACACCTGACAACAATTCCTATCATTCTTTTAAACATTGGTTTCTCTAATGAATTTAGAAAATGAAGTAGGTAAATTGTGCTGATATTTACTTTCAGATTGGTAAATGGTCACAAAGCCTACAATTTTTTGGCTATTCTGGAGTGTACTATACTCTTCTATTCTCATCTGAAATAAGATATCCAAGAGTTGAAGATTATATTCCCATAACAACTTCTCCATGGTCCTACAGAAGCATTGTTCAGATGGCATCTGGTTTACTAAAAAGCTTTACCTTCTTGTGATACAGACCATTGATGGCTTGGGCATACTGTCCGCCTGCCTTTTGATCTGCTCACGTTTAGTAAATATAATGTGTCAGCTGTGAAGCACAAATTCACAGTATAATTGGTTGGACATATTTGGATAGAGACACTGTCTTGTTTGAGATTTCCAGACTCATGGCAGCCTGGGCTGCTGGACATGTGGAAATTGATAGAATAACGCCTTGTGTAAAAAAGTTGGTAAATTTGTGTCACGTGTCATGGCAGATGATACCAAACTAGGAAACAGGCCCTTGAGCCCCTGAAGAAAGTTACCACTAAACAGAGCAACTATGCAGAAGTTGTCAAGAGTATCTTCTAGCTTGCAAGGACAACAGCTGTCCTGTGTCCTTGATGACTCAATTCGAGGGGGAGACGTTCTGTGCTATTCATAGCACAAGGATGAGAACTTTTGTTCTCTTAAAGCTACTGTATAACCTGTCTTAGAAAACAAAACTGTAAATGGGTCATATAGTGCAGCTAGACAACAGGTACCCAAAACTCATGAAACAAAATGCTTCCCTGCTCATCCCCATGAAGCATATTTAACTTATGCTACTCACAGGAGCATAATAGCATTCTAGTAGGTATGACTGAGATTGACAGATGAGGGTGGTTTTTAGGAAATGTTAGAAGTTTATATTAAAGCCCCGATATCCATATTTCCTTTGGATATAATCAGGAGACCATGCTATGCTTTGCACATATAGAATAGTTTAATTCTGAATTCTGTAGAATATATATAATCTTATTCTTATAGCATATAAACAAATAGGAGACCAAATATGCCAAGTTTGGCCTGGTTCTTCTATATCATATGTGCTCACCTTTGTTCAGTTATCTGCTCACTTCCTGTATATCCAAGTAAAAGCCTGAAAGTTTTCTACCTGTAGAACTCTTTAGGTCTAGGCTGGGAAGTGAATTGCAAAGGTGAAGACAGCAGGTAGGCAAACATCATCTGTCAGCCCTCTCTTTCTCAAATTTAACCCAGTTCTTATTGCTTCCACTCCTTTCAACTGCATCGTATTGATTCCTACCCCTTACAAATCTTCACACTTTAGGATCTGAATCAGTCATCGACTATTTGCAGTTTGGGAGAACTGTCTTTTGATTTCTGTGCAAAGAACAGAAGCCTTTTTCAGCTTTTGTGAAGCAATGTTTTAAAAATGACATAAAAAATCTGCTTTTTGGCTCAGCGAACAGTCTATTGGTCTTTAACAGTATAACACCTTGGAAGGAGATCTGGAAGACAGAGAGAATATACTGAAAGTTAAGCAGCAAGATGTTTTAATGATATTAATCCACAGATGGTCAAATTGGGATTTATAGAATTTGACTTTTTAGCCAGTCCTTTGCAAAGGTAAAAAGGGGACTAAATTTTTTAAAAAATAATTTTAACTTCATCGCTTCCACGAATAATGTAAGCATTCAGCCAATTATTATAATCTCTGTAACGGGATAAATTTAAAGGATAAAAGCTGGAGAGGGGCTATTTACAACGGCCTGTAGTGACAGGACAAGGGGTAATGGCTTTAAGTTGAAGGAGGGTGGATTTAGATGAGATATTAGGAAGAAATTCTTTATTGTGAGGGTGGTGAGGCACTGGAACAGGTTGCCCAGAGAAGTTGTGGATGCCCCACCCCTTGAGGTGTTCAAGGCCAGGTTGGACGGGGCCCTGATCAACCTATCTAGTGGGTGGCAGGGGAGTTGAGGCCGGATGATCTTTGAGGTCCCTTCCAGCCCAAACCATTCTATGAGTCTATGATCATGAGTGATTGTGTAGTGAGGCATGAAGGGACAATTTCAGAATCAGGTTGTACTGAAAGAAGAAGAACATCCTCAGCTTCATAAAAACCATATAAATATAGGTGATTATACAAACCAGTCATCTAGGCCTCTCAGCATTCAGTGGCTCTGTCTTTGGTAGAGAGTTACTATTGCTTGCAACAATCTTTATCCATGACCCCAGACAGAAAGCCCTGAAGCAATATATATTGATTTAAATGAAATTCTTTCAGCAATTTGAATCAGAACTGTTCTGCTTCTCTGGTAATGAATACAAGGAGATTTCAGAAAAGGAGTTTCTGCTGGTGCTTGGCTGAATATTCAGAGGCACAACAAAAATGGCTTTACATGAGGGACAAACTCATCTTCAGGTTAGTCCCCATAAGCTGAAGTTAAATTGAAAGTTTAAAATTAGCCCCGCAGAGCTTTAGGCTTTTTACCATTGTCCAATGCTCAGAGAAAGTAAACTGAAGAATTAAGAAAACTTTCCCCTACTCTGATCCTTTGAATTGTCTGCACAGACACAGATTACGTCTCTCTTGTTGAACGTGCTAAAAAACTTTAGACTTACAGTCAGGGAAGGATCGGGCAGAGAGGCCCGTCTTGTATGTTATTGACCATTACCTGCTAGCAGTAATTGCTCCCCCAGAAGACAGAAGCGTATTTACTGTTATTCATTGTAGCACACAGCATTTTGTGTTTCTATAAAGGGGAAAGGAAGCAGAATTCTGTCTTAAAATTTAAAGAAGACATTACAAATAATGAAGCATGCAATGTGCCTGTGTGTAATGTGTGTGCAAAAGTGAGGCCTTGATGTATCTCTATCCCTGGGATTTCATTTGCTCCTGTTCTATCTGTTGTTGATAGAAGTGTGACCCCGTGACCACTTTCAGCCAAAACTTCTAAAGTCTGCAACTCTGATTGAGCAATGGTATTGAGGCACCTTGGAGCCCTGGGAACACCAGTATTTCCAAACTCCATGCTACGAAGCTGTGAAAGGCTTTGTCAAATCCAAAATTATCAAGTCTTACGTCTTTCATGGAGTTGGGAATACAGACATCTCGAGATGAACTCAATATAATCCACTTAGGTGGATTCACAGTCAATTTAGCTTGCCTAGAAAGTACATTTTCATGTTTCTAGCATTGTACTTTTGCTCCACTTGAATGAGTGGTTAGTTTGGAGATGAAGCAAAACAACAAGAAGAAATAAACTACTTTCTTTCATTGTTGGCCTGGCCCTGTTTGGAATTGAGAAACAAATCTGTAGTAATTTCTAGACAAATAAAAACATTATCTGCCCTCTGAAAAATTCTTTAGCTCACACACATATAAAGAATAGCCACCTACATGTAACTGCTTTTTCAGCTTCCATCAAACTTTTTTCTCGCCTCCCTTTTAATCAGAATGATGCTTTGAGACACTCCCATGAGTTAGATCAAGCTTGAGATAATAATTGTGTTGGTCTGCAGCACCAACTGGGACTTCCCCTGGTTTCGGGGAGTTGCTAGGCTACTATCTTAAAGAGACAACTCACTTGATTAATTGCAAATACAGATTGCTTTACGAAAAAGTTAATACATTTATAACAACAAAGTCTGAGTGAAAAAGCAGGCTGATTATCAGAACTTACACTATTCCCTGAATACAGGATTAAGGAACAAAAAGTACAGCTTTTAAAAGCAGATGTAGTCTGCATTGACTCCAGTTCTGCTCTCAGTGGTGAGGTATTACCATGCTACTGGTAAATCACCATTTAATGAAACTCACAAAATATTTGTTTCTGGAGTGATATTCAAAACAAATATTACCTTATTCACTTTATATTAGTGTAACTAGCAAAGAACTGCTGTAATATTCTAGAGTCCCTCTAACCCAAATCTGCCTTGGAGGAGAATATATGTCTGGCATGTGTTTGCACTGGATGTCAGACTGCTGATACTTTGCTTTTTCATTAAATATCTTATTACTTGAAATTCTTCAAAGGGCTAAGCGGCTTTCATTCCTCAGATCATGCAGTGATTTTATGAATAAATGTAATATGGTAATACATAATGATAATTACAAATATATATTAAAAAAGATGTATGCACCTGGTTTCTTATAAGTAGACCTTTTCAGAAATGATTTTAATTTCCATGAAATTTCTTGACAAAAACTGGAGAAAAAAGTCTTTGAAATTTTCTTTGCCGACCCACAAAACAACAAAACCCACAAACCCTCTTAATGTTTCAGTTCTACTTAAAAATCTGAGAACGTTTAAAAACTACTTTCTGGATTTATTTTTTTTTAAAGCTACTTAAGACAAATCAAACATTTTCAGGCAGCTTTACACATAAATCTTCACATAAGCAGCAGGCATCTGCTCAACTTGCTTCTGACTGTTCTGAAACCTTCATTAATAACTCGTACATCCCTTTAAAACCCCAGATAAAGTGTCTTTGTATGATTTTGGAGCAGTTTGGCTTGTCTTTTGTGGTCACGGCAACGGCAATGCATTAGACTCACTGGTAGACCCCAGAGTAGCCAGGAGATGTTAAAAAATGAGCAACCTGCAATGAACCGAAAGAGCAGGTGAGGGAGTAACAGCACAGCACAAAGCTTCAGTGGGCAAATTACAGAGTAAAAAACATTGAAAAGACTCTGGAAGGAAGACGATTTTTAAAAATCAAACCCATGGAGCTTGAACTGACTGGGAAGATACAGTTTGAAAAAAGGATAGTACGATTAATCAGTAATTTAAGGCTGACTTGAGGATTTCTGTAAGTTGTGCATGTTTATAGGTGTTAGGAGTAGATGATGGGGCACCTATGAGCTCCAGTTTATTAATATTCTGTGTGTGAAGGCCAAGGAAATAAGATGTAGATCCTCTTCAGAGGCTGAAACACAGTGGGGGGAATGCAATGCCCGTTGTTGCTGCTCGCATTAGATCAAGCTTGTGAAGGACACACGTCATCTTTATTTGTAATTTATTAATGAAATAACCCCACATCTCAGTGTTCTACACCTGATTCACTCTCAAACACAAAACTGGGAAATGTTTGTTCATATTCTATAAAATCTGGGGAATATAGAACCGTTTGGGAGTCTCTGTGGTGGATTGACCCTGACTGAAGTCCAGGTGCCCGCCAAAGCTGCTCTATCATTAGATAGAGCTATATCTTCTTATCTATTAGACAGATATCTTCTTTAACTAGACAGAGGAGAAAAGGTGTAACGAACAGCTCGCAGGTTGAGTTAAGGATAAGGAAAGGTTGTTCACTAATTATGGTCCCAGGCAAAATTGAGCAGACTTAGAGAGGAATTAATCTAATTTATTACCAAGCAAGCACACAGCAGAGCAGTGAGAAATAAAACCAAATTTTAAAACACTCCCCCCCACCCCTCCCTTCTTCCTGGGGTTAACTTCACTCCCGATCTCTCCCTCATCCCCTCCAGTGGCACAGGAGGCTGGGGATGGGGGTTACGATCAGTTGATCACATATTGTTTTGGCCGCTTCTTCCTTTTCAGAGGGAAGACTCTTCCTCTGCTCCAGCGTGGGGTCTCTCCCATGGGAGACAGTCCTCCATGAACTTCTCCAACATGGGTCCTTCCCACAGGCTACAGTCCTTCACAAACTGCCCCAGCGTGGGTCCCTCCCACAGGGTGCAGACCTTCAGGAGCAGACTACTCCAGCGTGAGTCCCCCACAAGGTCACAAGTCCTACCAGCAAACCTACTCTGGCATGGTTTGGCTCCTTTCTCCATGGATCCACAGGTCCTGCCAGGAGCTTCCTCCAGTATGGGCTTCCCATGGGGTCACGGCCTCCTTCAGGTGTCTCCATCTGCTCCAGTGTTGGGTCTTCCATGGGCTTCAGGTGGAACCTCTACAACCCATCATCCCTGCTCCATGTTCTGCAGGGGTACAGTGTGCCTCACCATGGTCTTCACCACGGGCTGCAGGGGAATCTCTGCTCCAGCGCCTGGAGCATCTCCTCCCTCTCCTTCTTCTCTGTCCTGGGTGTCTGCAGAATTTCTCACATCTTCTCACTTCTCTCCCTGGCTGCAAAAGCCCCTGTGTTTTTGTTTTTTCTTCTTAACTCTGTTACACCGGAGGAGCTGTCACTATTGTTGATGGACTCGGCCTTGGTGAGCGGCGGGTCCGTCTTGGAGCTGACTGGCATTGGCTTTATCACACACAGGGGAGGCTTCCAGCAGCTTCTTGCAGAAGCCACCATCCCTGTGGCCCGCCTTCTAACAAAACCTTGCCATGCAAACTCAGCCTTATACTGAAAGTTTCAGCCTTATACTGAAACTTTCCTTAAAGTGAAACATAATGTCACTAACCTAAGAAAAAGGTGAGGAAAGCACTGTGTGTAACAGGGTGTTATGACATAATGTGACGGGGAAAAGGATGCAAAAGGCAGAGCAGAAGGGCTCTACTCCTATTTCATACCCTGAGGAGGTAAGGAGCTTCTTAGTAGTCGTCTTCTCAGCCTTACGACAGTGAGGACATTTGTGAGTCATAGCACATAGGGTCTGTTGCAGTGGAACTAAAATTGCACAGAGATGTGACCAGAGCCCATGAATTATAGTGGTAAATAGCAAAGGAAAGTTTTGTTGGAGGACTGAGATCAGTTTTAGGTATCAACAAGAATACAGTTTGGCAAAGTCCTAAGACAGATTTTAAACACTATGACAGACCAAGCATTTGTATAACCACCAAGAATATATTCTATATGAATTGTGTTCAAAAATATTAATTTATTTTATTTTAAAAGTTAGGATTCATCGGTATGGAAAAAACATTTGGACAGGTTATGAGTATTTGGGTAGATGAAGGGAGAAATTAGTTTCATTTTTTCAGATACATTACCTTTGCATGCTATACTGGGTTAACAGGTTTTTTTAATGCGACAGCAAAATCCATCTTCTGCTATCCACTTAATAAAAGAGTCGGCAAATTTACAGAGGCATGAACACATATACACCTCTTTCTGCATAGACAAAACACATGTTTGCATGCAACTAACAGTATAACCTGTTGCATGGAGCTATCAGATGCAACTGCAGTACTTCTACTTACAGGTCAAATAGTCACTAGCACAAAATTTTTCTTCAGGGTGCTAAACATGACGCTATACGGTAAAAATCCCCTTGCTGTTGGTACTCCTTTTTTCAGTTTTCATATATTATGTTTCCTGTAAATGTTAAGAATTTCACAAGTCTTATTTTAAATTATATTTTGTTTCTGACATTTCTGAAGCTGGATTTTCAAGATACTGTCTTTTTAATATATTTGGCTACAATTGTAGGTAGTCTGAAGTAAGTAGGTTTTGGATTCCTACTGAAAACAGTATAACTTCAAGGTCTATTTTAAAATGACAACATGAATTTCTTATGCTTGAATACTATAGGAGAAGGACAAAAATAACATAACAGAGCTCTAAAATCTTAATTTTGTGTAATAGGATTTTTTTTTTCATTCTAAGTGTATAGACCATCAATTATTGAAGGAAAGTGGACAAGCAGTAGAAATTGTTCTATAGACATTCTCCAAAAACATGTTAGAGAAGCATGGATTGAAGTGGTAGAGCTAACCCTGCCTCAGCACAAGGGGATGGAGTACATGGCTTTTTAAGTATTCCTATATTAATTTTTTTATTTCAGTACATGATGTTAAGAGGTTGCAACTTGGACCAACCTCATCTAATCTTGAAGTTCCATTTACCTTTGTCGTGATTTTACCCCAGCCAGCAGCTGGGCACGATGCAGACACTCTCTCAGTCCCCCTCATCGGAAAGGGGGAGAGAATCGGAAGAGCGAAAGTGAGAAAACTCGTGGGTTCAGGTACAAGAGTTTAATAAGTGAAGCAAAAGCCGCGTGCACAAGCAAAGCAGAACAAGGAATTAATTCACCGCTCCCCATGGCAGGCAGGGGTTCAGCCATCCCCAGGACAGCAGGGCTCCGTCACGCATAATGGTT
>VWZZ01000577.1:110175-176871 GCA_013399095.1 Psophia crepitans
CCAGCTCATGATGAGTTTTTCATTAACCGGCACCCCCAAGTCCTTCTCCTCAGGGCTGCTCTCAATACATTCTCTGCCTGCCTTGTAATTGTGTTTGTGATTGCACTGACTCACATGCAGGACCTTGCACCTGGCCTTGTTGAACTTCATGTAGGCCCACCTCTCAAGCCTGTCAAGGTCTGTTTGGATGGCATTCCTTCCCTCCAGTGTGTCAACCGCACCACACAGCTTGATGTCATCAGCAAACTTGCTGAGGGTGCACTCAATCCCACTGTCCATGTCAACGAAGATTTTAAACCGTGCCGGTCCCAGTATCAACTCCTGAGGAATGCCACTCATCACTGATGTCCACTTGGACTTCGAGCCGTTGATCACAACTCTTTGAGTGAGGTCATCCAGCCAGTGCCTTATCTACCGAGAGGTCCATCCACCTAATCCATGTCTTTCCAATTTAGAGACAAGGATGTCTTGCGGAACAGCATCAAATGCCTTGCACAAGTCCAGGTAGATGACATCTGTCACTCTTCCCATATACACCAATGCTGTAACTCCATCGCCAAATTTGTCAGGCATGATTTGCCCTTAGTGAAGCCACATTATCTGTCACCTATCACCTCCTTACTTTCCATGTGCCTGAGTGTAGTTTCCAGAAGGATCTGCTCCATGATCTTGCCAGGCACAGAGGTGAAACTGACCAGCCTGTAGTTCCCCAGATCTTCCTTTTTTTCCTTTTTAAAAGTGGGGGTTATGTTTCCCCTTTTCCAGTCAGTGGGACCTTCACTGGACTGGCATCACAGATATCATCTGATCCTTGAGGTCACTTCCAACCTTAATGATTCTATTCTATTCTATTCTATTCTATCTTTGATGCTTAATAAGATGTAGCTTTTCACTGAAGCTTCTTTTTTGACTGGGACTTCATGAAAAGTGTTTCATGTCTACCTGAGTACCTGTTTTTTATAAAACTGATTGTTAAAACTTTCATTTAGTGACTTTTTTTGACAAATTTGCTTGAAGTTGATCAATGGTTTCAGAAGGTATTAGGGAGTGGCAGTCAAATAACCTGGCAGTCTCATATGCAATGATATACTGCATTGATACAGCCTCTCTTCAGGAGGCCAGGTTGAACACCATGCATGCAATTCTAATAAGAATTGCACTTAGAACTGTGACAAGGTCAGCAGGGGACACCCCGAAGATCGAAATGGGGAAATGACTGGGAACTTGCCAACTGAAGGCTCAAATTTAAGTTAAAAGCTTATTCTACCTCAATAACTTATTCTACCACAGACTTACATCTTTGTCTAATTAGACTGTGTTGAACATGACACTTTTTTGGTGAGTAAGAACTTCCCAGGGGAAAAAAAAAACTTTTTTTTTTTTGTTTGCACAAATTGAAGGCAATCAGATTGCCTTTCAAAAGCTAAAATCTCCTTCTATTTTATTCTGGTTTAGATGGTGAAACTCAAACCATCTCTTCTCCATCCTCAGCATTTCCTTTAAAGTTTTCAACAAAAATGTCATGAAATCTGATGCAAAAGATATACTGATTTTTTTTTTTGGTTTGCTTTTTTCCCAGGGTTGAGGAAGAAAGTAAACTTTGTTTCTCAAGGTTTATATGTCCAGATCACTGTTATGTAATTTCAGTGTCAATAGGTTTCATTCCACAGATCGGTCCTTCTATCTTTGCCAGTCCCTAATTCTTGGGTGCCCCTAGATTTGAGAGCAATGTTGTTGAGGAAAATACCCGTTTTCTGCCCTCCCTTCTTCCCCCTACCAACAGCATCTTTATTCACTGGGGTTTTTTTTTCAGATCTTATTCTACCAAAATTACTAATGCTTCTTTAATGAAGCAAGGTTCTAGCCACATTTTTGAATGCAACATTAAAAAGTTTCAAGATTCAGATCAGTTTTAACAGTCTTTTAAGCATCTAAGTGACTTTGCTAGAGATGATATAAATAACCTTTAATTTTGCATATCTCTTCTCCTTGTTAAACTGTTTTCTTAACCCTGAATCAAGTGTTCATGCAGCAAATGTCAAGTTGAGAATTAATATACTATGAAAAAAGAAGTGAAATAGAGGAAAATAACATCCTATGATTTTTCAGGCAAAACTGTGGTGTTGAACTACTTCCTCTGAAACCCATGCTTTTTGAGGGCATCCGTAACAACTCTTCTGTTTGTTTCAAACACATCATTGTGCAGGTGAACACAGTGCTTGTGTGTCTCTTGTTCTCTGAATCTATTCCACAAATTAATGGTAAAACAAGAGCAATGTTTGGGGGTAGTTCCACACACTGACCTCCAGCTGAGCTCCAATCTGTCTGAAAAGTTTCTATCTCCTTATATCTGCTATCCCCACTTAGATGTCTCTGATATCTTAGGACATTTCAGATGGCACAGTGCACGAGGCAACTGGATTGAGAGCTTGCTGACTGCATTAGAGTGAATTAAATTGTTCTCCAGAATTTGGTGAATGTATTTTCTAGATCTCTTTCTTACGTTATGAAGTTCAGACTACCAGGTCACAGGTAGAAACATATTTTAAACATCTGAATGTAGATATTTTTATTTGTAGCTGTATCCCATTCAAAGTATTTTTTATATCAGTCATTAAACATGAATCACCGACCTCTGCAATATCAGTTTCAGTGAATGGTAGGTGTTACGCTGCTGCCACTGAGTAAAGCCTAACCATATACCAGCACCATCAGAATCACTTTGAACTCTTCTGACTCCTTTCTGTTTTCTTACGTGCAGAATGTATGGTTCACTGTGTTTCAGCTAAGGTACGTCCGTGTGGTCTGCACCAGGGTAAGGAGGTGAGAGAAAAGTAGAGAAATGATTCTTTGTGGACCTCAGTAAGAAAGACTCAACAACAAAAGACTTTTGCTAAAACATTTGTTTTAATAAGAGAGGATGAGGAGAGGGACATAGAGAATGAGTTAATTTTACATTGTTTCAGATACTGGGCACCTGACATTTGTGCAGTGTTGGGTGGATCCCACATGGATTTTACCATGGTCCACTGTGCAGATCTCATCCACGAAGACTTTTTCTCCTTTTTGGTCATTCGAGCTAGTATATGATTTTCTTACAAGAAAACAGCTCTATTCATAATTTCTAACATCGATCAGAAGGGACGGTCTCATGAGAACTGCTGCACTGCTCGATAAAGGCAAAGCCATGGAGGCGGCATAGTTGTGGGTGCTGAGTGGGAGCTGTCTGCGGGCTCCTCTGTTGTGAAAAGCTGGCTGAGGTTGTCCTACAGTTGAGAGATTTGAGCAGCACAGCACAGTCTGATGCTGGAGGTGCAGCACAGCGCAGTGCAGCACGGGTCTGCACTTGCTCAGGTTAACTGATAGGGACCACTACCTCCTTGAGGTACGATGGTCTCCTGGCCCAGATCACTACACTTTGTTAGGAAAAATAGCTGCTACATGAGTAAAGAGGGTATCCTCTGATCACAAGGCCCAGTGACAACTGTGTTCCATTTTGGTGGAAGCCTTCTGTCAGGGAGAAGGGAGAATACATCATGGAACAGCTCACAGGAGATGGCCCTTTTAACCTCCTTTTTCCTGTGAAAGGCCTTCACAGAAGCTGATATCTGTGCAGCGCTATTATATATGTTTCAATAATATATCCTATGTAAAATCTGATGTATGCAAGATCATTTTCACAGTTCCTGGTTAGCAATGTAAGCAAACAAAAAGCCACAGATAGTTGTTTATAAGCATTCCTATTATAGTAAGTAAACTAAATGAAGAGATGTTCTGTACACAGCTTACTTTAAGTCTTTAAACAATTTTGCATGAAAGACTTGCAACAACCATAGGCACACAAAACATTTTCTGTTACCTGTTGGCAATAAATGTGCCTACCACATATTTTCCTAGCACCATTGCACAGTTGTTTGCGCAGCAGTGATACCATGGAGAAGGAATTGGTCTTTCGAGTACTGTCGAGTTTCATAGCGGGTTTAGAAGATGTGGTACTACAAATGCCAGTGCCGTGATTTTGGTGGGAGCGAAGCAGTGATAAATTTCAAAACTAAGTGCAGCTCGTGCAGGTCCTAACAAAAAGAATAACTGTGCGAGTCAGTATTGTGAAAACAGTGGATCTGTATTTACTTCCTTTTCATCTGTAGAAAGAAGAAATTTTAGAAAAAGCCATTTATTAATAAGCAGATCATTCTGATCTGTGGTTACTTCCTTCTCTTCTGCAGGAACAAGCTACCAGAAAAGGCCATTTATTAGTGAGCGTGTCATTATTCTTATGTGTGCTTAGCAAGGGAAAGAATGTATTGAGACTTGGTCAGGAAAGGGTGAAGAAAAGAAATAGTGTCAGAGGTAAAAGTGGGAGTTGAGCATTCAATTGTGCTTGTTACAGGTACATATTCTAAGATATAAATCAGGTCAAGGAAGCCTCAGTTGAAACCTGTTTGCTGAATGAACAGATAACTGCAGTGAAAGGATGCAAAGTGGGAGAAATAAAGAGCAACCCACACTGCTATAAATGTGAACTACAAGCCATGTAAATAGTGTAACTCCCACTGAGAATGCGACAGGTCTTTTCAGGTACTGACTTTTATTTCTAAGCCTTGCCCAGCCCAAGCTACCAATGTCACAGATTCTTGCCAGTTCTTAGCAGACATTTTATGATAATTTGCACACGTACTTCAGAAGCTAATAAATTGGCATTTCAGTATTGCTCCTCTTTTAAATGTACCACTAACTGTTTTGAATCCATTGTAATTTGTTTCCCGTGCACTAAACACTACAGCAGCGGGGTTTGAAATTAGTGCCATTAGGTGGCTCGCCTTGATATCTGTGTGATAAGAAGCAGCCTTTCATCGCGGGTAAAAAAAGTGTATTATTTAGTAAACTAAGTGCTTTTTTATTGTTGCTTTTTAAAGCTGTATCACTGCTGTTAAGCAGCTCAGACTGGTTGGCACCAACTATTTGCAAACTTAGAAAACACCCCTTTCTGTGTAATTTGCTCACTTCAGAAACCGTACTATTATTTTCCCCAGTTTTTATTTTTATACCTATTGGCTCCTGTCTCAACCTTTCTATCTAGTTGCTTTTGGGTGCTATAAATGACCAGGGAAAAAGTTTTCACATGACAAAGATAAAGTTTCTTGTCTTTTCTACATGGTGCAGAGGTCATGATGGGAGATCAGAGACAGGAAGCAGCTTGTCATTTTGTTAACAGGTACAGGGACTCAGAGCTTTGTTACGCTCTACCAGAAGCCATTAGGGACCTGTAATAAGCTAGGAGCACCAGCATGGGGCTTGATGTTAGGCTGGCAACAAGACGTAGTTTTGTTCAGGAGTGGACTGGAAGAAGGCACTGGAACCTGTTTGGAATATGTGCCTGTGTGTTTTCACAGATAGATCTGAGATTGCATAGATCTTTGGCATTTGGTTCGACATGGAATAAACAACATAAAAGTTTTGTCGATCCTTGCCCCCCCCATAAAAGACAGCAGAATATAAAAGATCTCTCTCTCTTTTTCCCTTTTGCTGCCTAGCTGCATTATGACTCATATGAGGTGCAGCACTGACCTGGCCTCTTGTTCCTAAAATTATGGAGGTAGCATCACTTTAAATTTGCTCTTCAGTAAAAGATGAATATTTCCTTTTACGTTTTCTTGATCTCACTCAGGAATGAGATTCTTGTGAGTTATAAAAAAATACTACAAAAAGCAAATATTTTTTCTTAGAAATTCTATAGGATTTTATAGTAATTACTACTGGAACCTATTAAATGTCTATGATACCCTATTATTTTCCTCTTTAATTCATTGCATTGGATTTTTTTCTTAAGAGCAAAATCCTCTGAAAATATTACCCCTCCACAGTGGACCATTTTTTGGAAATTGTTATGCAAATCCAAATCCTGCAGCCTTCAGAGGGAATCTGTGACAAAAGTGAGACAGGCACAGCTACCTCCAGTCAGGCAATTCTTTTGATTAAGGTTCTCTGCTTTAAAGCAGAGTTTAATCAAGGATAGAAAAACCAGAGGAAAACTGCTTTCCAGGTGTGCCTTCTTGTGCAGATGGTGTGCTGCCAAAGAGAATCAAAGGAGACTTAATTACAAGAATGATCAGCAGAGTCAGACAGGATGAGAAATTGTGCGTTGTGATGGAAGCTGTTCATTACAAAACAATGGCATTGCTTGGCACGTGAGGAAGGACGGAGCTGCTTCTGATGAATGACAAAGGCTTTTTGAAGTCTGCTGAGACCGAGTAATCCATGCTATAATGTTTGAGACATTTAGAGGAGGTGATGATCACTCGTCCTTTCTCTGGACAAGCCTAATCCTGTAGGGGAACCCATGCCGCTCACTTTCCTGGGCAATGGGGAGGCAGCTTTCCTTGCCAGACTGTTTCCTGACAGCCTTTGAAATGCTTCAAGGAGCGGCAGCAGTTCAACGCAGTGCTAGTGTCTGTTTTGCAGAGAAAGGCGGTGTTACTTCTGTACAAGTGATGTCTATTGGCTAAGATAGATCTGGGGCCCTGCTGTGCTGCCTGCTGATGCCAGAAGTATGGGGGCATGGTCTGTGAGATTTGGCAGTCTCAGTAGACTTTTGACATTGTGTTTTTGAGGTAGTTGAACACACCCTACCATGTACCTGTACCCAGAAGCTTTGAATGTTTAGGGTTTAGGCAAAAGCTAGCACAGTAATATACTATTGTATTTACAGATTAAAGTGGGATGTGGAATCCTTCCTCATCAACAAAATAATGTACCATTTGCCTTTGATATTCATTCCTGGCTTTCTCTAGCAAATATGATAGTGATTTCCAATTGACTGTTTGCAACTGCACCCACAAAGAATCCCAGTGGGACTGTATCCACGTACAGCATCTGGGCACAGGGAGCTGCAGGCAGGACAGCCTCATTAGTATGTGCTGAGGGATAAGCCCTGTCTTACTACCTGTCTTTTCTACTATGGGACATGTAATCAGCGGTCCATAAACAGTAATGCATTTGTCAAGGTACTTTTCGTGAAACAGATTCTAAACTCTGTTAACTGAAAATGTGATTGTGACTCTTCCTCCGCTGCCCTGGGACTGGCACAGCGCCCTGCACTGCCATTGCAGTTGCGTGCCTAGTTTGGTGACAAGGAAACCAAATCTGCAGTCAGCTCTCCAGGAAACAGTAACGCCCGTTTCTCCTTGGATAGCAACTTATTCCTGTTTTTGTCCAGAGGGTTCTACAGACACTATTGAATTAATTTTAGCAACAC
Source organism: Psophia crepitans (assembly GCA_013399095.1). Classification (NCBI taxonomy): domain Eukaryota; kingdom Metazoa; phylum Chordata; class Aves; order Gruiformes; family Psophiidae; genus Psophia; species Psophia crepitans. The sequence continues at coordinate 117,431 of VWZZ01000577.1, forward strand.
TACAGAGTGCACAGAGGCCTAATCCTCCCTAATCAAGGAATAGACTGTCAATGACTTCAATGAGCTTTAGATTTGGCCTAGGTGAATACAGACGAGGAAAGAGAAAGAATGCTTCCAGCAAGCGAGTGGCAAAGTTGGGATTTAAATACCAGTGAGTCTAACTAATAGCGTCCTACAGGGCTCCCCAGAAGGGCCCCTGACAGGGTTCTGAGGCAGAAGGTGAAAGGAAAGGGGTTATAACGTCCAAATAAATCTCAGAGGAAAACAGCAAGAAAGAGGAGAAAGGTGGTAGACAAAATTTCATCTGTGGGGTGAAAGTGGATAGAAGACGGGCTTAGCTCCTCCCTCGTCTTCAGTTTTGTCTTCTTTCCCTTCCTGTCCCTTGCTCTGGACTATTTACTTCGATAAGTTTCCTTGTTCAGGCTTCCTCAGTACAGGTTCTGTATCAGTCACTGCTCTTTTGGCTGCCTGCCTGTTGGTAATTGGCAGGAGATACAGCTTCCGGCGGTATTGAGTCACTGGGAGAAGTGGACTAGCAGGACACTTAATAATACAGGGATTTCAAAGTACTTTACAAACATTAATTAATTAAGTCTTACAATACCTTTGTGAGAAAGACAAGACTTACTAGACATATTTCACTTCTGGGAAAGGAGAATGAACAAAGCCAGATTTTTCCAAACTATTAATATCTTTTTATTATTTGTAACATATATATGAATAATATATAGTCACAGAATTATAGGCAGGCTAAATTCCCTGCATTTGCCTGCAGACCCTTGTATGAACAATGTGAAATCATGGCATGCAAAATTAAAATTCGCTTCTGAAACTGCTTATAATGTGTAACCTTGGAAAAATCATTAAGTCAGAAATAGAGTCAAGAATGTGAATGCTTCGGCCTACTTCCACCAAGAATGGTGACAGTGAGTGAAATTAAACGCACTGGGGTAAGCTCAGTGTTGATATCAGGTAAGTAAGTTGAAAGGCATCAGGCAAAATTAGGAAGGTCTCAAAACACTACTGCTTTAGCCTAGTCTCACTTTGGATATTTAGGAAACCAGACATATAATCTCTGTCTCAGTAGGTGATCTAAATGCTCACAGTCTTTTCTTTCTGCTGCTGTCTGTCTTTTTTTGCCCAAAGACATAATAACTATTTTAGGTAACTTCACACTGTGACAAGGCCTGTGTTATGTAAATGAAATGAAGACATTCAAGAATGAATTAACAGATGATTGTGAGGCAGGACAGTTTTGGAAAAAATGGTGAGGTGATTGTTAGCAGCAACTAAAACTTGTTTTGCAATGTTGGCTCAAGCATATGGTATTTTCTGGTGACTTCTCTGAACCTAAAACTTGTTTCCTTGTTTATATCTGTTTAAATGCACACCTGGTTGGGCAGTTCAGTTTATCCCATAGTGCTTGTCCTTGTGTCCCAGTAATTTTTTTCACTCAGTCCTGTAAAGACTGTTAAAGACAAAAGGACAGATATTAAGTTCTGTGTTAGGGATAAAGTGTACATTGCAGGCAAGAAAATTTCTGTGTGGAGACACATTCATAGATGGTGTTTTTAAGAATGGTAGCCTTACATCTTTAATATTGCATACACTTACATTTTTAATATTGCATAAGAAACAACCCAGCATGCACAACACCTCTGCATAGAAGACCACTACCTGCAGCAAACCTTCAGGGACCAATCTATTTCAGAGAAATGGAAAGTGTAATGAAAGAGAAGAGGAGAACTTCCTCTTCATAGTGAAGGGCAGGTCCACCTGAGGCTATGTTTAGTGTAAATCTTACAGGGAAGAAACAGCAGTCTCCATGGACATCTTGTAGAGCTGGAGAAGGAGCCAGTGTTTAGGGCAGTAGGTGAAAGAGCAGGGACAAGTAAATCCTTTGGCTAGAGTGCAGCAGATCCTTGGTCAGGTTTCTGTGGGCCACAAACATCCCGTGTGTCATTGGCCAAGTCTGTGCTCATGTTGTTCTTGGACAGGTGCTCTATGTCTGCCAGTTAGTCATCTGTTTTAAATTTAAGTGTTAGGCCTTAATGCTCCAGTGGCTACAAAACAGTCTCAGTATTTCAGATGCCACTGCTTTGCTTTACATCTTAATTCTATTTAGGGAAGATGGTGAGAATCATCTCTTTTAAATCCTCACTTTCCCATTTCAGTAAGACACTAATTTTCCACCTGCACGACCAAATAATTTTTTTTCTAAATCTGTGCAATTTTCCAAAACCACAGTGTTGTGGTGAAATTTAACCATCCTACCTATGATGAAAGGCCACAGTGGTGCCCAGAGGTAGCTGCCAACACACTCTAAGCGATGCAAAGCCTTCCAAATCTCATATTTTCTCTTCTGATGGAGGAAAGATAACAGTTGAAGTTAGAACACTATCACTATTGCTGAAATTCCAAGTTTACTTAGGAACATACTTTGCTGTAATTATGAACCAGAAAAAACTTTGATAAAAGGACTGGTACCAAGCAGACCGGTACGACTATGCAAGATCAGCGTCGTACATGTGATTCTGAATACAGATACATAGCAACACAATTATAAGCTAATTGGCAAGGTCAGAATTAATAAATGGATTTGCAACAAGTAACTAAGTAATACATTGCATAATTGGTTTTAGTCAGTTCTTACTCTTATTTTGTTAATATTTCATTTTTGCAAATTGGTCTGGGGACTAATCCTCTGTATCAACCTGGTAAGTTTCAGCTTTTAAAGTTCAGCTACTTTCTCCATACATAAAACATCTAACTTCTTTATATAGAACATTTTTAAATCCTTGCATAGGTAAAGGAAATGAGCTGATTTTGCTCACATTTACTAAAAAGAAAATAAATTAAAAATATTCACCTTTGGGCTGAGACCCAGTGTAGAAAATCTGAGTCAAAAAGCAGAACTTTGCAGCTAGCTGTATCTACGGAAAAATACAGAATTTTAATAAGAACGTTAAAATAATTTGCCACTGCAGCCCAATTGTGAAATTGAAACGTAAACTTTTGCATTAGCTTACAGCATGACGGAACACACTCAAACTGTAACCTTTTTGCTATTAACAGGTTTCCTGGTTGACAAACAACTAACCATCCTCAAGTTTCTGCCCAGGAATACTGAACACCTACCTTTGACTTTTGCCTTATTTGTCCAATCACATTTTTTGAATCTTCACATGAAACAAGGAAAGAATTATTAGAGAGAAGGAGCTTAGTAACACATCTCAGAAATGTATCACCAGGAATTATGTTAAAACATTCCCCTGACAGGGACTTCAGCAACAGTCTGCTAACTCATTTCTCAGCCTGCTGGTGTTATCCAGCTCATGCGGGTTCATTTGCCACATGGCTTTCTCTCTCCATATTTTGCTAGCTGTGACAGTGAGTTGAGTTGGTGGGCAGGCCTGTGTGCCATCTCTTGCAAAGTGCCTTTTGGTCCAGTTCGGAGACTCCCAGATGAAGTGATCTGATCTTTATTTAATGGGTTGGTACATTCAGCCTCGCTCCTCTGTTTTGCTGCTGCTATCAACTACAGCTTCAACAAGGACCGTCCTAAGCATTGTCTTGGATAAAAAAAATACCATGTCATATTTTTATTTTTCCTTTTTTTTTTGTTAAAGGCAGAATAGTAATATACAGTTCCTATATCTTTCCGCTGCTTAACATCTTACATAAAAGTAGCGATGCTTTTCAATCCTCTGTTCTTACGTTTGTTCCAGATCACTGTTGTTCTGCGTGTGCTGGGTAGAAACCTCATGGAGGTATAACTGGAGATACTTTTTTTTATCCACAGAGACGGACATCTTTTCCTCTGGAGCCTCTGTCCTTTGGGGCTTCTGGAGAACTGTCTTAAGGAAATGAAGCACCATTGTTTCTTTTCATTTGTCTTGGAACAATGAGTTTATTATCTCTTCGTGATTAGATAGCAGATTTACAAAGGGTTTGATCTGAACATGCATAAAATGGATGTCTGACAGCCCACTCCTTAAAGAAAGTTAAATAAAAAAACTTTTCATTAAATTATTTTCCTAATTCTTTATTCTCATGTGATTTGTGCAAATACTGATACTTTCAGGTCTCAGAATATTGTAAATAACCCCAGGCATTGCACAGGATATCCAAGACTTTCTGAAGATTTATAATGAAAACAGGGACTGTTCATAAAGAGAGGTGATGTGAACGTTGGTGCAGCCAGATTTAACAGCCAATCCAAACACCTGCACAATTTATTTGGGCTAAAGAAGCACACCGTCTACATGAAGTCATAATTTAAATTAAAGCCTTAATGGTTTAATCAAAGATTTTTTATTAATCTAAATGCAATGGTATTAGCACATACAATTTGAATTATCACATTATTATGATCATTAATGTAGTCATACAGGTAAAAAACTGATAGATACACATTTCCTAATAACTATCTCTTTCTCTGGTGATATACTTCCTGGACAACAAGAAGAAAGGAAGATTTCGTGGTAAGTAATCAGTATTCATAGTTCTTCACCAGGAGAACTAGGTTAATTGTAGGGGTTTCTTCCTCCTCTTTGCCAGGATGAGAATGATGTTAATGTTGATGATTTCGTTCTACTCACTCTGGGGTCTGTTTGTGTCTATTTTTATACATATTCCAACATGCACTACTCCTTATTCGACAATTCCACATTACACCCATCTAATTAATAATGATTAATAATTAACATAGTTAATAATAACAATCACTAACAGCTCACTTTACAAAACCAGCAATGTTCTAGAAGGCACACATATATATACACACCCATGGAGACATGATATTCTAGTAATCAAATTTAACCAATACCTACAAGTTACAGTATTATCATTTGTGTATTATGAAATTTCAAACAACATTCCATGTGCATGTCTGGTTTTCGTAGTGTATTTTGAAGTAATGGGGCGATGGATACTGAAGAAATATGAAAAATGAAAACATTTAAAACACCAATATGCTAATGTTTTGTTGTTTGGGGTGGGTTTTTTTCAACTGATTAATTTAATATGCTTTTTGTTTTCTGTGGATTTTTGTTTGTTTGGTTGGTTTGATTTATTTTTTTCTTTTCCACTCTTTAGTTTCTTTGGTTTTTGAAGTTGGATTTTATTTTCAGGGTTTTCTTTGCAACTGGGAAAATCTCTGAATCTACGAATGCATTTAGATATATAACTCCTTGCTTTCAATAGGATTTAGGCACTTTATAAAAATTAAAGGGAGAACTTCAATTCTTTGCCTATACAAGCCATGACATAAAATAGAGTACAAAATAACCCGAGATTGAATTTTTATTTGGTAACATTGAATATTTAGCTTGTCATAAGTCTGGATTTTAGAGGCTATGCCCTCTCCTTACACCTAAAAACATAGCCTGAGTGCATTAAGAGTACTTTGGTCATTTGTCTGAGAATCTAGAGGTTTTGCAGGAGCAGTAATAGTAGCAAACAGCTCCTTTTTAAATTGTCGTGTATTATTCACACCTTGCCTTAGGAAAGAATGGTGCTTTCTCAACAAATTAAAATGACAGTTTTTTGCCCTAAAGTACTTACAACCAAAATTTATAGGTCTGAGTAGCCTATTGGGTGTCCAAAAACCCAGGACAAATGGCCTCTTCACATGACTCATCAGTTCTATGGGACATGCTCTCTGGATACATGGGAGCTTATGAGCATGAACTGTACACATGGTCTCTGCAACAAATCTGGTGCTTTTTGAATGGAAATAAGGGAACTTTGTCTTGTCACACTTTAAAAAAGAAGTCTGGTGAAATATAGTCAGAATGAGTAGAAAGTCTGAGAAAATCATGTTAATGTTGATGCGGGGCTGAGTAAATGTATGTTAGCAGATTGTTTTGAGTACAGGTTTGATAAATAAGTGCTTGAGGAGTTTTAATATGCCTCAAATTAACTATTTAACCATTTCTCCTAGCAAAAGTAAGAAAAAAAGATTTGGTACCATTCAGTTGTTGTTTCCTTTTTCTTCCATGTCCTGTAGTTTAAATGTGACTACATTTGAGTTTTAGATACTGCTCTAAAGGACGCACTTGCTGGCATAGTTAGCCTAATTGTGTGCTATACAGTGCTCATGAAGCTCACTGTAAACTCAGATGGTGCAGCCAGCTTCCCCATCTTTGAAGGATGTACTTTGCCAAGGGACAGTGTTCTCATACAAATACTTATAAACAAAATGTATCTTGACTGCTAAGACCATCTTGGCTTAAAGGAGAAGGTCTTTTTAACTTTGCTTTTTTTTAATTCACTGGCCTGCTGTCAAGCCCTCTGACTTGCAAATGCCTTCTTCATAAATTACCATATATTATTCATTCAATGCCTTAGGAAAGTAAGGTGCTTTATAGACAAATTAAACTGACTTATTTGTGCCCCAAGGTGCTTACAATTTTTATAAGGCATAAAAGTATGAGGGACTGCAGTCAAAGCTGAGGAACTAGGTGATGGGAGATGAAACTACAGAAATTAGTATCTTTCTCATGGCTGACTGAAAGATTTTCCATAAAAAATCTGAGAAGAACTTCTGAGTACCCTGTAAACTCTCACATACTGAATCATGGAAAGTGGTGATGTTTCACTCAGGCAACTAGTAAATTCTTTCTCTTTTTGTCATTGCATTCATTAAATCAGAAAAAGAAATACTCTTAAAAATTATTGTAGTTAGGTAGATATCTTTCTCTCCTACATTCCACCACGCTCAAAAATTATCTCAACTGAAGCAGAAGGCAGTGAATAAAAGCCTTGACAGAGGTCATCAGTAGGGAAGCAGTGGGAGGAGGAATTGTGCCTAGAGTTTGGAGTTTAGTGCAGAGCGAGATCTTCTCTGTGTTCCACAGCTCCACAGAAAGGCTGCTCTACAACTGGCCTCAGAAAGTGAGGGCCTGTCTAGTTCTTTTGGTTCCAGTATGTTACTGACTTTTTCAATCTGACACTCTCTCTTAAACACCTAATGGGAGTTCAAAAAGACGTTAATTAACTCACTGGTTGCTAATGGAACTGCTCAAACGAAGTCATTGCTTCATGTTGCAGAGAAGTCTTTTAGTGAAATTGCTTCTATTATTATATAAAATGTTTCCATTAGATAAAATACTTCTCTTAGCGAGTGGCAAGTCATCTCTGGAGCTCTCTGATATTCCCACCAAAGTTTATATCTAAATCCAATCAGCATTAATAAGACTAGCTGTCACAAAATCTTGAAACTACAGCCTTTCTGTCAAAATATCTTGAGGCTTCCATACTCTGTTGTAATGCCATCTTAAGAAGGAAATTCTCCAAATAGAACTGTAATTGCTTCCCAGTCCCAGTGCAGAATAATTAAAAAACTCTGCACTCTTAAACTTAAATACAGGCACTATAATATTCCTACATCCTGTAGTCTCAGACTGGGGATAACATTTACAGAATGCTCACGCGAGAAGCAGTTGAACAGGCACAGACATGGAAAAATCTTATAGCTGCCTTGATTTAAATCTGTTTTTTAGTGAGCTCCTTCAGTTTTCTAAATTCAGGGTTGGTATATGGAGGTTTCTTACTCTCTATTACATGTATTTCACCCTGTGTTCCACATTGTTGTGACATGCCCACGGATTAGATATTGTGGTGATCTGAATTTGCTGTGTCCTACAGATCTCTGACTTCTTTGTACCCTCAAAGTAGAACCTGTCGAGGCCAGGATGGATGTGGCAGGCAGGGACTGAATAACAGTAACAAATGGCAAGAATAAATTGGGATGGTTGTGTGCCTAGAGGTTATCAGTCATATTCTAGTACTAAGTTATGCAAACAGAGTCAGAATATTGTCATATAATTACTATAAAGTACTATCTACACATAGTTTTGTGTAACATCGTGAAGACATCAAGTTATGATTCTTTTGAAGTATTTCAGCACTTTTGCATTTTAGGTAAGACTTTCTCCAGTGATCTGTAATCCTCAAATTCAGTAAATTAGACCAGTATTTAGACAGATGTCATGAAAGAGAGATTTATATATCAGGTCTAGCCAAAGTGAATATTTATTCAGAAGCGTGTGGTGATTTTTGAACTCTTATCTTGAATGAAGAACAACGTTCACAAGGAGAAATTGAAAATGCAATGAAATATTATTATTACAGTTGTCCTCAGCATCTGGTAAATGAGGAAAACATCCATTTTTTCCCCCAAAAAAAGTAGCAAATCAAAGACAATAGGATATTTATAGATGTTTGAATTCTCTTAGCATAGTTCTACTAGTAGTGGACTGCTTTGAAATCATTGATTGTTCCTGAGAGAAGATGCGTACACAGAACTTAACTGTCATTACTGTGTGATTTCCGGTTAGGAAGTAAAACAAAAGTACCCTGGTGTAATGGGCGTAATCTGAGAGGCTCGGACTCGATTTCAGCTACATACAGATGAAGACAAAGATTGATAATTTATGCATGTGAATAAACTACAGGCTTTTTGTGGAAATGTCCTATCAGGCTTCTGAACTCTGGTAGAATATTTTTGTGCCATAAAAGGTATGGCCTACAACTAAGCACTGGATTTGCTTTTGCTATTCAGAAAACTTCCCGTTGGGAACTCAAGTAAAAATTGTATAAGATTCAGGCAGAGGAAAATTCAATTCTCTGATGAAGAAGGAAAGAGAAGTTACTGTAGGTTTACTGGAACCTGAAAGATTCAAAACCCCAGAGGAAACTGGCACCATGGGAAGTTCTCTCCTGGATTCAGAGGAAAGTCTACACATGAAGTAAGTGGATGAAACAGAAATATGTTTCTTCTTGTCTCTACACCTTTTCTCCCATCACTGATAATCACTCCCAGCTGGGAAGACACAAAACTGGTCCTACAGAGTGATTGTCACTTCCCTTCATTACACCAACTATCGTGGGCTAATGTTAGAGCATGTATTTCTACCTATATAATTTCTATGTTAGAGCATATATTTATATCTATAAAACCTCTAAAGAAATAACAGACCAGAAGGAAGGATATTAAACAGAAAATTGTAGAAATTTACACAGAAAATTAATGAGGGAAGCTAAAGACACTGAAGAAATAACTTGTTTTTATGAAAACACAGTCAAAAGATTAAAATATGTATTAGGAACACAGGAAATAGTAGGAAAGGAAAGAAATTATTTAAGAGGAAAGAACAAACGTGTATCCTATTCTTAACAGGAAATGACAAAATTATTAGTAGGGAGACAGAGAAGACATAAGTATTCAGCAAATATGAGTGTTTGCTTGCAAAGAAACAAGTATAATGTAGTAGAATGAGATATTTTCTGGCTCATTAGTTGCAAAGGAATATTCTAAAGATGTCTACACTTCTAAGGCTGCCTCTGGACTGATAGTAGTAATATTTTTTTAGTATGAGAGTCCTCGGAATATTTTGGGTATATGAGATTGTTACTAATATGTGAATGTAAAATTAATATGTCACCAGGTGCAGAAAAATAACAGAAAAGATGAGACATGATTTAGTTCATAAAATATTTAAAGCTAAGGACATGATTAATGGCAGTGAACATTGGGGTTTTTTAGATAATAGGTCTCATCAAAGTAAACTCATTTGTGTGATAACATTATAACTATGTTTGAAAATGGTAAATATAGATCTTTAGACTGATAATATGGATAAGTGAATACTTCCTTGTATCTAACTAAAGAAATCTGCAGCAGTATGTGGTGTTAATAACACATGGATTTAAACTAGATGACTAACAGGTCTGAACAAAACTATTGTCAGCATGAAATACAGAAATGCTGTACTACTATAGTAGTGTTAACAGTACAGGGAAGAGTGGTATGAGAAATAATGGTATGAGTAGGTCACTCTAGCTTGGTTGGTAAACTGGGCACATTATTATACTGAACCTGCAAATGCAGAAATTTGTTTTTAAAATTAAATCTTGGAGAACAAAAAGGTGAGGTGAGTCTTGGGAAGTGATGATCTGGGAGAGGAATATGATTTCTCAATTCCCAGGAGCAGTGTTCATGGTACAGAACTGTGATATCGTTCCAAGAGGGATAAGCAGATGACAAATATACAGCTCACATGCACTGAGGAAACTAAGACTGGATGCTTCTAGACAGCTTGAAAAACTGACAAGAGCTTAGAAATACCCACAGAATTGATTTGAAAACTGGAAAACTCCCCACCATTTAGACTTAAAGAGCTTGCACTTATTGACTTATCACAGAAAAGACAGAGGATGCACTTAACTGCAGTGGATAACTTTTTTGCAATGAAGAAAATATGACATTCAGCAAGGAGATGCATAACAAGAACTCAGTGGCTGGTAAGCAACGCCAAGCAGATGCTAAAGAGAAGCAAAGCACACAGAAAGTGATTAATCATGGGAAGAAACTGCCAAGCAGACTCTCCATCTGTAGATGCCATTAAATTAAGATGGAGTGTACATTTTTTAGAAGATACGTTTTAGACAGAAGATAGATTTTAGCCAAGTGCAGATTAAAACAGTCAATATAAGAACAAATATTGTACATCCAATGGGCTTTGATATGTTGCATTTGACTAAATGATCTTATTTTTCCTTTTGGCTTTAAATTCTGGAGTTGAAAAAGGAATGTACAGAATGCAAGGTTGTCCAGGGCTAGGCATTTGGTCTGCAAGCACTACAGTGGCTGTGTGACTATGTAAGAAGGTAGTTCAAATACAGCCAGTAAGTCTCTCTATGAGACAGTCTCTAGAGTTTTTGCTAGCATTTCAGCTCCGTGGTTATAGTTTATAAATTCTTCACTCAAGCAAAATCTTGATTTCTGAATGCAATATTTTTGAAAAAACATCTGATTTCTGGAACTTCAAATCCTTTGAGGTTAACTCAAAAGTTGTAAATATTAACTTGGACTAATTTCAAAGTGAAACTGATTTTTTTATCCTTGAGATGAAATTTCTATTTCTCATTATTAAATCCATGAAGCACTCAGTTTTTATAGAACCTGCTTTCATCTATGTTGTATAGCTTTAAAAAAAAATAAAAATTTCAAGGACTAATTAATCTTTGTACAGAAGTTATGTTTTCCAGGCTATCTGTGCTTATAGGAGTACAGGAAGAAAAGTGTAGCATGTGCTGAAGAAGATGCTTTCCTCAGGGATTCTTCAGACTTCAGTAGCCTTCAGACATGAAGACTACATAATAGAATACATAATACTACTAATAGAATACATAAAAAAATAAAATATTCACGCATAAAGACCAGTTGGATTTATTTTAAGTGAACTAGAAAGCTAAATCTGAATTTTTTTTCTGGACTTAGATACCTTGAAGGGTGCCTTCAGGCGGCCACTGGTGAAATGATAAAGAGGTTATTGCCCTCAAATATACCTTTCTTTTTATCAAAGGCTACTGTGACCAAAGTAGAGATAATGATGAAAAACATATACCATTTCATAAGCCACTCCAAGTTGCAGGTGTACATATTAGCCATTAATTTGGATTTGTGATAGTAAGCTGGGCTGTGAACTTTAACAGACAACACATGGTAGCTTCTGCTGCCTTTTGCAAAGGTGATAACCTGTACTAAAAAAGGAGGGAAAAGCTGGTCTCTTAAATCTTCTGGACATGTACTGTACAGCTATCTGGAGGCACTCTGAAAGTCAGTATGAGCTTCTTCTCAGTCATGTCACTCAGATTAGTTCAGGGGACTGGCAGCATTTTCAACCATTTCTGCTTCATACAAAAATGAATGGGGGTACAAATTTGGATGCAAAACCTGTAATTATTGAGCAAAAAGATTTCTTTCTGGTTAGGCAAAGGTCAGTAAAGAAAAATAAGAAGTCAGGTTTTGAATACCTTTCTAATTCAGTGACTAAATAATTTTTGCAAAAATTGGCTACTGGATGTGCTAGCTGTTGGTCAAAGTGGGAATGATCGTAATATTGAACTTATAGGTGTAATCATGTGAGTAGATATTGCCTAAAATAAACTGTGGTTTGAAGAAGTACAATTAAAGCCTAAAACATTACTTATCACTTTCTTATATCCTAGCAAAGATTTAGTAACACAGATTTATTGAGTCATAGCATTATTAATATGACATTACTTTACATGTCATTCTCCAAAGTATTTATTAGTGTGTTTGACATCTGAACAACATACTTTTGAACATTCGTTTTCCTAATGAGTTTGTAAAAATGACCTATGCACTAGAAAAGATTCTCTCACTAATTAGTCCTTGTCTATTTCTAGGCACCAATATATCCATTTGAGTAAAATACTGGGTTTGAGGTTTTTTTAAGAACTGACTTTTACTGAGGTAGCAACAGTGCTAATAACAATAATAGTGCAATAGTGTATTACCGCAAATAGCTGAAAACAAATGACAATTAGAAAACAAATGAATAAAGTTCTGATCTGCAAAGTGTTTATTTACTGTCATTTACAGAGGGTCTTCCCAAGCAATGGTACAAATTAGTGAGGTTCTATTGTACACACAAATAAAACCAGGAAAACATCTGTTTATTTAATCCTAGCTGCTAAGATGCCTCAGGGTTTTACATTAGAAGAACCCACAGAAGGATCGAGGCAATTCCCTACTGTATATAGACTGTACACAAAAATACATTTTTGCCTCTCCTCTTTCTTATTTCACAAAGGAAATATACATGTCATAAGCAGTATGAAATGATACACAGGAAATCATATCTACAATGGTGTTGAGAGGCCACAGAAACCCATATCAACGCTCTCAAAAAGATCCTTCCTTTCTGCAGAAGTCTCTTACAGCTAAGTCCTTTGCAGCTGCTTGTCTGTGGAGAGCCTTGGACAGCTATAGTCCTATAACATAAAGTGCCACAACTATAAAGAAAAAAAAAAAAAGGTTGATATTGTGTATAAAATTGGATGTATTCATTTTTTCATGTTGTCATCTAGCTCTGCTGTTTGAAAATGGGACAATGACTGTCAGTCCTCAGACTGTGAAGCTGAGATGATCTACATGGAGATGGTTTTGGTCATAAATGGAGGGAAATCTGGCTTCATTCTCTTCCTTTTTCAACTTTTCCCTTTCTTTGTTTCTTATAAACCTTATATTTTTCCTTCTCATGATCTCATTTGAATCTTTTATAATATCAGAAGGATACTGAACACCCTTACTGATAGCTCTACTACTGTGGTAGGACTTTTAGATTGCCTGATTTTGACTCTTCTCACGTGCCTAATGACTGTCTCAACTAGATGGCATATGTACAGGAAGTGGATGGAACCATTAAGACCGGGTAGAAGTTCTCAGGCCTTAGCAATCCTCTAGCTCATCAGAGAGATTTACTTCTTGGGGTAAAAGTATTCACAAGAGATTTTGTGGTTATGCCTGCATTGGTTCTGGTCCTGAGAATGGCCTGAACCTTTGAGTTCTCCTAAAGACCTGTAATCTATCAGCAAAAATTATCAGGTTCTAGGAAAGAAGACTGATTTTTTGTTTTTGCTGATGTTGGCTGTGTAAAATTACCACATGACAGGAAGGTAGATGGAGGCCTGACATGATTATCACAGCCTTTCCTTGGCCAAGAACCGAGTACAATGGAGACAGGGTCTGAGTGTGATAAGCCATAGCAAACAGAACCACACAACAACTGGCATAATGAGCCTGGGCACAGGCCATGAATCAACAACTAAGAGGCAAATGATACCTGAAATTGCTGGAAAGGTGTATTGTGATATTGTTCTGTGACAACTGACATTGGCCTGTGGTGACATCTGGCTATAAAACCCACTTTTAATAGTGATTGGGAGGAATGTCGTTATGCAGGTATCCAACATCATGTAGAAGCAAAGAGTCCAAAGTGAAATTGTGACACCTGGGATCTGAGCTGTCTCCGAAGAGCCCAATACGCAGAGGAAATGCAGTTTTCCTCCAGGCTCAAATGAGCCCGCCCACCAGAGTGGTAAACTATCTATGCAACAAGTAAGCAGGCCATGAATTTGTGTTAAAAAAACAAGCTATTTATGTTTAGAGAATACTAAATACAATTGCCTAGGAGCTGATTCTGAGGACAAATAGCATAGATAAGGTGCAGATCTAGTCCTGAGTTAACCCTTCAAGCTGCTTCTGCACACCAGAACAATCACTAATAATTAGGGCCAATGCTCTATTTCTCTGTTACGTCTGGAATGCAGATATTGAAAATAAATATTTGGTTTCTGCAGTTCAGTGGTGAGTGACTGAATGGGCTAGCAATGTAATTGCAGTGATGCTCCCAAGCTGCCGACTGTGGGAAAGGGCATGCAGGTACGGCAGCTGGCTGCAAAAGGACCTCATTTCAATTGTTGCAGCAGATCCCCATCACTGGTGTGCTACTCTCTGTTGCTACTTTTAATAAGCCTGAGAGATTTTATTTTTAATAAAGGCAAATGTTTCTTGCCATAGTATAATTACTTTTGTAAAAATAAGGTTAGCAAAACCAAGGGAAAATAAGATTAGTTTCTTAGCCAAGAAGGGCTGAAGCTCTCCATTTCTATGTCTAGCTAAGATTGTGTGATAGCAGGAGTTGGGAAGGAATTTTAAATGATGTTAATAAATATGCTTTGAATATATGTCAAGCTTTTGGTACAGCTTTCTAAAGTTAAATGAAGTCAATGGATGTCTTCCCATTGACTCCTGGTTTTCGATCAGGCTGTAAAGACTTGTCATTCCATTTTCAATTAAACTGTCTGAACTCTCTGACTCAGCATTAGCGGAGAAAGATGGGTAGAAAAACTGCTGAAAAAAATGATCATTTTAAATCACGCAGTCAGACACTGAAAAAAAAAAAGTCCATTAAATTTTAAACTGCAAATCTATCTACATAGCCTTGGTTAGTCTCAGATATCTAGCAGCATCAACTGTGCTGTGGAAAAATTTAGATTCACTGTCACTTATTTGGAGATTACATTAGGATTGCTTTGGAATCCTCAGAGAACTGAGCAACACAGGAAAAATAAATATAGAAAATAAGAATATTCTGAAAACTCCCAGATTTCATGTTCTAAAAGGCATGGACCGCTTTATAGAACACAAAAACAAACACCTGCATTCAGCTTCTTATGTAAAAAGCAAGACAAGGAGGGACTGAAATACTGCAAAAGAAGAAAACATTTTTTTCTTTTGATTTTATGCTGACAAAGATCAAAATGGATCTGAGAATAACCTCATTATCACTTCTATTTTTTTAAACAAAAATAATTAAGATTTGGATGGCTCTATCTTATTACACAGATTTTTGACAAGGTTTTTCCAGTGTTTACTACTTTTACAGGGGATTTTCAAAGTAGGCTACAACATGGGGTAACTGATGAGAGCACATGAGCACCTTTTGAAGTTTCAGGAGATATATCTGAAAAAAATTAATCCTTCCACTTATCCAGAGAATCTTTGATACCTACTTTTACTGTTGTCTTACAATCACTATTCTAATTGCCTGACTTTCCCCAAACATTCGTATAAAAAATGGACATTACCCTTGTTACTTCTGAAAGGCTATGTCATAACCTGAAACGTTGTCGTAAAGTTAATTGAGCTGTGACTAGTAGGGACCTTCTAAAATGCCAACAAAGGCTTTCAAGCATCCTCTTTTCCTCTTTCAGCAGCTGGAGAAAAAACTTGTTAGAGATGAAAAAATTTGCATTTATCAAGACACAGAACAGAGCTGTTGCAGCCAGGGGTCCTCCGGGGAGGTTTTTCTGCAAAAGGCCCTCTGTCTCCCTGAGGTGTCCTTGAATGGGAGAGTGGAACTCCGCTGGAGATCCATTCAACTCTTCCTGAAATTGCAGAAGAAAACTGGCACAGAAAAACCCAGGGAAATAAGAATCTCTCAAATACAGAGATGTCCTTTTTTCTCTCTGAAGAATGTCCTTACCTGACTCTCAACTTATATTAATTGTTTTCCAAACGTGTTCTTAGAAATTGAAGAAAAACTTATGCTGTCTCCACATTTTCTGAATTTTTACAATTTTTTTATTATGGTGGATATAACAAGTCATAAACCACCGTACCGTTTACAATAATTGCCAATTAATAAATAGGAAAAATACTTTTTTCATATGTTGATGAATGTAAAAATCAGATTATCCATGAATATCCATGCATTTAACAATATACTTAGGAAATTGTTTAAAAAATTCTTCACCAATAATGAATTTTCAGTACGGATTCTATATATCTGCATGTCTGGTGGGCAGTCATAGAGGTTTCATGCAATTATATCTCTATTACTAGAGGAACGAGGCTACAGAATTGTTTTCCTAATGCTGCACTTTTTCTTACTAGAAATTTACCTTCAGCTTTGACCTGCGTGTGTGTTTGTGCCTGTATGCCTGGTGTCCACCAGGAATACACAGTTCTGGTCTATACCTGGCATTGAGTTATGTGGAATATTCAGACATTGATGTTCAAATTTTAAGTGAAATTTTATTCCCATTTTATCAGGCATGATGGGTGAGTTTTTGAAACTTGATGGATTTTTGGAACAATCTTTTGGTGTACTAATATGCCATTGCATTGCCATTTTGCACTGGAGTCACATGAATTCCAAGCTTCGTTACCAAGTCCTGCAAGACATAAGTATTGTAACTTTTAGATAATTTTCACATCATGTATGAGGCAAGGAAATGTGATACTCTCTCAGCAATGAGATCTCTTTAGAGGGGTAGCCTTGGGAGACAATGTGCCAGTAGTCACCTTGAAGGCTTCCCAGAGGATTCTGATGCTAACTGCTTCATTATTCTGGCCTAATCTACGAAAATTCTTTGAGAGAAAAGCAGATTTTAAATTATAAAGTTGCTAATGTATTGTCCATAAAAGTAAAATTTCCCCTGTGGCTGAGCTCAGTGGAAGTGGACGACTGGAAGAGAGATTTTGGCTGCTGCTGTGAGTACTTTCCAATCTTCTCCTTGTGGCACAGTGAAGGAGGGTACAGGTGTTCTGGCCCAAAGAGATGCACGGAGGCAGTGCATGTGTGTTAGATGCCAATACATGTGCATTAGCAACCCAAGTCCCGAAGGCAACATGTCTGTGTTTGTAGGTCCTGTGTTTCAGTTAGAAAGCAGAATAGCTAGAAGCTCTGAGCAGAATTTACCAGCTTTCTTCTGGTGTTATGAGAACCTGCCTTGTTTGTTTCCAGTATCAAAGATGATTTTCTTCCCTTTGTGGTGTGGACAAAACTTTAATTGTAGAAATAACAGTGGAGGGTAGAGTACAGCTGCCCTACCTTCCCTTCCTTTCTTTAGCTAGAGCTTTTGATCAAGCCTAAAATGCAAAAGCATTTAAAAGGACATGCAAATTTATGTCACTGCATAAATATTAAATGCAATAATAAATGTTCTCCTGGTATTATCTATTTATATTTAAGAGTTGCCATATGCAGGAAAATAAATACTTTGACATTGTATATGTGTAAAATAACCTAGCATGCCTTTTCACCCTAACTCATTTTGTGTAAAACACCATTAGGAACAGCCATAATGATAGTCATATATATCCTGAGGGACTGGTGAGCACTAGCAGATGCTCACCTTTTACTTACTGACTGATGGAAGTTGAAATTACAGGAATTTTGCCATCCATCATGCAGGTGCTGAGAGACGAAGGTGATAAGTTCAAAGAGCTGATGGTTAATAATTAAATATAATAAGCATCTGCTATTGTTATTACCCAGGGGCTGAAATGTGCTGTTTCGACAGAGTAGGGTTATGGGCAGCATAACTCTGCATCACCTCTGGAAGGATCAGGCAAGAATTGCCACTGACCTGTACAAAATCAGAGCTTTCCCAAGGACTCCTCTGCAATAGTTTTTAAACACCAGCCCAAATTCCGATCTCCTCGCTCCAGTACCAATATGTCAGTGTAATTACTGTTGAAGTAAAGGGCTAATGGGACAGGAAGTACAGTGACGACCCTCAGTCCGTGCCTGTACCTGGACTGGGTCTCATCTCCCCTAACTTTCAAATTTGCTAAACTGGGCATTTAGTCTAAGCCAGCTGTTCAGGCTTCCTCTATAGTCAATGGAAAGTGATAGGCATCTTCACAGGGAGCTAAGTCTGTCCTAAGATAATTTGGCAGAACTGTCCTTTGAAGATCTCTCTCCCTCTCTTTCTCCACTGACTGGGGAGGGAGCATAGCTGCACTTAGAATTTTAGATTAAATGAATCCCAGTCTAATACCTAAGTCAAATTAAACTGATAGTTAAGGCAAGTCCATATGTACTGACAATGTTATATGCTTCTCAGTGCAGACCTTGAGGGTCTTTACTATTTTTCTTTGAAATAGAATGAACAGTTGAAAGATGGCAAATAATATGTTTCAGTATTATGGCACAAGCAAAATAGATTTCTTGGTGACCTCTAAAAACACGAATCTAGACAGCCCTAGTAGGCCCTTACTTCTATTTTCATTATCTCTGAGGTAGATGCTTTTTTTTTTTAAAATCACAGATATCTTATTGATTGAGGAGCCTAAGTAGAAGTATATGCTAAATTGAGCAATTATTCCACTTACACTATTGACTCTGCTATTATTCAGGTCATTTCAGTTAGCCAGTGTTTTTGGAATTATTTGTGCTTAAAAGTGTGTGGCTGCAACACATGGAATCAGCAGAGGCAATGCAACAAGCTAATGACTTTTATCAACTCTTGCAAACTGACTTCATTTAATTTACCTATGTGAGCAAACCGCTAGCTGCATTTCTACCACCAAAGTTAGCATTAATTCTAGAAGAGCTGATTTGTGTGGGTAGAATTACTTAAGCAAATATGTCTAAATATGTTGGTTTTTAATAAAGTAGGCATCTACAGGGTTTGACATCTTTCACAGGTATAGCTGGTGGGTTTTTTTATTAACTAATTTTCTGATATTCCTGTTTTATGTGAGGGGAGGAGGAAACCAAAACCAGCTATGCTCAAGAGAAATATTTCCCAAAAAATCTTTGAAAGATGTTCATTACTTTGCTAAGCGCTGACATGTAGTTTTATAGGACAGGTATCCTTTCCTAGTGTGACAGAGAGGGCTGGAAAACAAGGTTAGCTGTACCATGCAGATATTTCCAGAATACTACTTTCTGAGCTGCAAGGTGATTTTTGCATGCGATTAATGTTATTAATGCTGTACAGACTCATGTATTTACTGTGAATTAGTGTAATTAGAGTTAGATTGTGCCATAGGAGGTAGCAGCAAGTAAGTGGTGTGAGCAGATATTGCACAATGCCAAAATCATATAATCACAGAGTCATTTTGATTGGAAAAGACCTTTAAGATCATCAGGTCCAACGTAGCACTGCCAAGTCAACCACTAGATCATGTCCCTAAGCACCACATCTACGTGTCATTTAAATACCTCCAGGGATGGTGATGCAACCATTTTCCTGGGCAGCCTGTTCCAATGATTGGCAACCCTTCCGGTGCAGAAATTTTTCCTAATATCCAATCTAAATCTCCCCTTGTGCAACTGGAGGCCATTTCCACTTGTCCTATCACGATAGGAAGATAAGGTCTCCCTTCAACCTCCTCTTCTCCAGGCTAAACAACCCCAGTTCCCTCAGCTTCTCCTCTTAAGACTTGCTCTCTGGACCCTACACCAGTTTTGTTGCTCTTCTTTGGACATGATCCAGCACCTCAATGTCTTGTAGTGAGGGGCCCAAAACTGAACACAGTACTTGATTTGCAGCTTCACCAGTGTTGTGTACAGAGAGACGATCACTTCCCTAGTCCTGCTGACCACATTATTCCTGATACAAGACAGGACGCTGTTGGACATCTTGGCCATGTGGGCACACTGCTGGCTTACATCAGCTGTCAGCCAACACCCTCAGCTCCTTTTCTGCCAGGCAAATTTCCAGCCACTCTTTCCCAACCCTGTAGCATTGCATGAGCCTGTTGTGAACCAAGTGCAGGACCTGGAACTGAGTTTTGTTTAACCAAAAATGTTTATATATTTTGAATACACAGTCTCTAGATTAAAAGAAAGACCAGCTCTTGGAAATAAACCACAGATCTGGACTTCTACCTCTCCCCTGCCCCACTCCCTAGACTAATATCTTGTGTTTGCTCGTTTGTTTTCCATCTGACTTTTTATGACTCTTGCTTCTCCGGCTGCTTAATGTGCAATTTCAACAGTGTGAGAAAGTACCGTGACTCCTCCTCCTCCAGCTGCTGCCCTCTAATCTCCCTCCTCAAGACTCTGACATCCCCCTGAGGAGGGCCTGTCCCTAAGACCAGAATCATGGCAGCAGATACAAAACCTGGGCTGTTCAGCAAAAAGTAGTTGCTGCCTTCTCCACTGCTATCCTGGATAGCAGTCAAGTAAGATGATAGGTACCTAATTCTCCAGCAGGGTATTAATGAGCATGTCGAGTGCTAAAGTTTAGGGTTGTGGAGAGCTTTTTGGTTAAATAAAAGGTTTAGGTACTAAGGGGTTTAGGTTAACTAAGCTTTAGGTATGTTCAGTTGTGTGTTGAATCAGCTTTCTAGGCTGCTGTCTTAAACATACGCATGTAAGAGACACCAGGCTCCCAGGGTAGGGAAGAACAGCCATTGCCATGTTGTCCAACCCTTACAAAGAAGATACTTACTTTGCCACTTGAAACAGTTTTTTATTTCTGGCTTTTACCAACTTAAAGAACTGACATCAGGAATTGAAAAATTTTGCAAGTCAGAAATCTAAGACATGACTTGTTCCTGGTAAATATTACACAGTTCTGATCTATTATTTGAGTTAGTAAAGGGCATGAGAATAGGAGATTTCATATACTGATGTCTGAAGAAGTGGTGCCATGGCCATGTTGACTCTAACTTTGCAAAGCTTAAAATATCTGGAAGAAGTGAACTGACATAGAGCTGCTGAGATAGTGACTATAATGGCAGAAACTCCACTGCCAGATTATGTAAAGGCCTGCATGCCTTGCTAATAGATAAAGGCTTGAGCTTTGGCTAAACTGATAAGGATTTTCCAATTTAGAGGACTGTGCTTGTCTACTTTGTGGGAGTTCCTCTATATGGATAATAAAAAGAAATTAAAAAAGGAAACTTTGCCTAAATTATATTTGGATGTAATTTAGTGTGATAAAAAAAAAAGGAAGATAAACCATACTGCTGATGCCTTTTTATCTGAAATATATTGACACAATATAAGACAGTGAGGGACAGTGAGTTGCGGTTACTACAAATTTTAGTGCTAGACATCTTAAAAAGCACATGAAAGACTGTAGCACCTGAAACTTTTATCACACAGAGGGACCGTCTTTAGGGTATTTCTCTGTTGTAGTGTTTGAAGATAATATGATAATATTATTTTTATTTGAATAATATTATTTTATATTTGAAGATAATATGATAATGCTTTTATTGACCAAGGGCCAAAATTTCTTCCAAGCACCCAGCCTGGGAAAGAATCAGGAAGTCTTCTTCCAACTTCAGGAACTGCTCATCACTTACTGATGTAGTTTTATCTACTTCACATATCCTTGGAAGCTGGCAAAATGAATGGAGAACATGGGCTGGACTGTACACTTTAAAATCCCCTGCTGAGCTGTGTGGAAGGGACAGTGAGCATCAACAGTCTGTGAAGTTCAGTGCTGTGGTGTGTGTGGGGTAAGTACATTTTTATTCTGCATTTGGTGCATGCTACCATGGCTAATAGAGGAGCACTGGCAGAGTGAAGAGCACATCACCTATTCCAAAATCAGTTCCTCTCTTGTCGAGGCGTAAGGGCTGTAAGCTGACAGCCAGCAACATGGATAAAGAAATACGCTGGAGACTAACAGTCAAAAAACAAGGACCCTTTAAAAAACTTTTTAGGATTCTTGGCAGAATTCTTGGATCAGAATTTCAGATTCAGAGTGAACTTGGATATCATGGCAGCATTAGAGGCAAGTTAAGTAATGTATATTTAAGACAGGGAATTCTTTACCATAATATGTCATAAATACTAGAAGTTTATATTGCTTCAAGGGAAACTGTATGAGTGTATGGTATAGGTATACACAGAGGATTAATAAAAGCCTTCTGGCTACCTCTAGCTCAGGCAGCAACTGTATTGCAAGTGATTGGTGATGGAGGAAATACTGAAGAGGAAATATCATATATTGTTAACCAATTCTTACACGGTTTCTTGGGCAGCCACATTTGTTCACTGTTAGATAGTGACTGCTGGGCTAGTGGGACATTTGGTTTAAGCTGGTGCAATCAGCAAGATACAAAAATTAAAATCTCATTTTTAAGGTGGACAGTCTCACCAAAATTTTCTGAACTTGTTGGTTGTCCTGTACAATGTTAAGTATCCCCCATTCCAAGTTGTACCTCTGTGTCTCCATTTTTGGCTTCACAGGCCGCTTTTGAAAGAAATATAAATCCTGCTTGCAGGATAGGATATAGATCTCCATAAAATGATTTCATTACACTTCTTTCTAGAATTTAAAAACGCCTTCTCATGTATCTTTTAACATATTCCAATGACTCATGAGAGGGTTGGTTTTTTTTCCTACCTAATAGAGATTTATAGCAAGCATATGCTTAACTCACAGTGAGCAAAGAGCTTGTGAGGAGTCAAAAAATAATTGATCAACACAGAAAACTACAGTCTAAAAGTCAAAAAGTAGAGAGATAATATAAAACTAACCGAAAGTAAAATTTTAAAATGTGTATGGCAAATAAAATTGAGACCTAAAGCTTTGTCAGTAAAATTAAGTATGTAAATAGAAATATAAGGATTCCAGGCAGCATAGCACAAATTATGAGATTAAGACTGAGGACAATTTAGGTATAGCACTAAACAAAGAAATGTTTTTCTTTCCTTTTGCGTAGGATGATGACGTTTAAGAGAGAAGAAACAGGTTCATTGTCTAAGAGGAAGGAAATTATGGAAATTTCTACATCTGAAGGAGCATATGCTGAGGGGAGGACTTAATTTTTTTTCATTAGAAGGACAAAAGCTTACAGTATTAAAGAATAGTGTTGACACAAGAATAAATGGGAAAATTATTCACGAAAGTATTTAAATCAGCATTTAGGTTTATAAGTATCAGTGTGAGGCCCTGTGACGTATTTCCAACAGGAGAGGAAACGAAATGAAGCCTAATGGTATTAGGTGGGTCTTGACCATTGTCGTGGTTCAGTCTCAGCAGGCAGCTGAGCACCACGCAGCCACTCGCTCGCTCACTCCCCTGATGGCAAGGTGGGGAGGTGAATGGGAAAAACATAGGGGAAGATAACCACTGACCCTGTAATGGGACAGCAAAGGCAGAGGGAAACAACAACAGGAGTACTTGTAATGGGATGTACACAAAGGTGATAACAAAGAGAGCAATTTACCCATTAATGACTGACCGGATGGACCGAATGCTCAGCCCACACCCAGCCCGTCCTGGAGCAGTGCTGACCTGCCCCTCCCCAACCAGCCCCCTTTTATGGGGAGCATAGTGGCACATGGTATGGAATAGCCCTGGCCAGCTTGGCTTGCCTAGCCTGGCTCCTTCTGAAAATTAACTCTAGGCAAAGCCAGGACAACCATATTCTGAAAAACATTACCATGTGTGTAGTTTTAATGTACCAGTCCTGTGCTATGTATTTTCTCTAAATGAGGTTTTCCTTCCACAAGTAGTCATTACCAAAAATTGTAACCAAGAAAAACCCTCCAAACCAAATAATAGTTTAGAAACATTGGTTTATTACAACCCTGGGTGCATGGGGGAATCTCTCCTTACCTAACATGCACACCAAGGAACAAACACACACTTCTTATATACTTAAAAAAAAAAGAATATTCATATAATTTCTGAGAAGTGTCCACCCATCTCTAGGAATCCTTTAGAAGTATAGACTCCAACTCAGTTTGCCCATATATGGCCATAGCTTTAATTGCTCTTTGATATGCAGACTTATCTATACAAAGGACTCTCTTCTGTCTCTTGGCATGTGGATTTGATTGTCTTGTCTTGTATAAGGCTAGCACCTAGGGGCCTGGACTTGATTGTCTTATCTTGCACTTAGGGGCCTGTCCTTTGCATATTGACTAATTTGTTTAAGTCTTTGGTATTATAGTCTCATGAACTTGAGACCTAAGGCTGAAATTACACCAATTAAGGTGAGCTCCTGCATGCAGGACTCTACCTCAGCAACATTTATGGCTGGAGGTTTCTCTCCCTTTAGGAAAATGGAAATTTGTGTTCTGTGGGATAAGAAAGAAACTTCAGAATAAAGTATCACCTTATAAAGACACTTTGAGTGTGATATTTGTAAGGCATAGCTACTGGCATAGAACTTAGCTGCCTCTCTTAGGAAACTGTCTTATGCTCATTTGTCTAGGGTATATCTTAGAGAACAATTCATCACATTAAACTCTGGAGTTAGCCCCTGGAGGAGCCTTTCTTTTGCAGTGACTATGGATGGAGTTGGGCTTCCTACTTCAGGGCCTATAGTAGGCCTGTAAAAATCCAAAATGTGAATTGCTCTGCCAGGCTATGGTTTAAAAATGACATAGCAATAAGTGAGAACTAGACCACAAAGCCTCTAAACTGTATGAATGATGATACATTTAATTTCTTTATGTTTTGTCAGTCAGAGCTGATCTATGCAATTTGAAGTCTGGTAACAATGAGAATTCAGCTAGGTGCTATTTATATTTGAAACTTTTAGTTCTGCAGTGACGTTACTGGAAAAGACAAAGACTTTTAACTTGTTTAGCTATCCTATTAGCTAAACTATTAACAGAGTTTGCATTTCTTCTATATCAAAAGTTATAGCTGGAGAACTTTAAGGAATTCTTAGCAATTCTCCAATTACTGTGGTCAGCTTCTGCATGGCTTCTGAATCTTTAATTCTTCTTTTTCTCAAATTTCTGGTGGAATGTTAACCCAGTTGTTATTAACAAACTTAGTGTATGATGACATATTTTGTTCCATTTATATTTCTTTACATTATTTATATACATCAAATACCTTTTTTTTTCTTTGTTTTGCTGCCCATTGTATTTTGCTAGGTAGCCAATTTTTTAAATAGTGCATTGCTCAGGGTTAATTAAATATTGATCTCTATTGTCATCAGGTGCTATGAGAAAAATTTCATGATCTGAATTTAGTTTTGAGCCATTTGTTTGTCTAGGTAGGTATTCTAATGGTCTGGTGATTGTTTTGATTGATGTGTGTTGAAGAATTCCTAATTTATACTTTTTATTCTAAATTAGAGTGTTACTAATCAGTAAGAGTTACTAATCAGTAACTTCTGCAGTTCAAGACCTCTGTTATAATTTCACACCAACAGTATCTTTGAAACAGTGATAAAATATCATAAAGCTTGACAATCCAGAGATGTGACTTGCAAAATTATAAATGAAAGAAGTTAATGTTCTCAAAATGTTAAAACAAAAAGCAGCAGATCTTCAATCTAATTTTCTATCCCCAGCTTCCATTAAAGTTACTTGGTATAGTCAACAGTCAGTTATGCTGAAACAGGCCAATACTATACATATTTTGGGATGCACAAAGACAACGTTGAGGGAGTTATGACAGTATAACCACACAGGGTTAACTAATTCTTCTTCAGAGGAAAGCAGAGCTGAAATATTCCTAAAGGTCACATGGCATCTCTTCAGACCATTTAAGGCTCCTGAAATGCCACTCTGAAGTAAAATAACCCCTCCAGTAGAGTCATTCTGTTAGAGAGCCAGCTAACATCAGTACTGAGATAAATGGGAGTGCAGAAAATTGATTTTACACTTGTACTGTAAGTGTGGTCAAATGTTGTAAGCCAGTATCTCAAACACGATTCTATAGTACTGCTGTGTCTTAAAAATAAGAACAGAGAAAATACAGTTAAATACATCTTAATATATCCTCTTTTTTTGTTAGTTTTGTATTAAAATGTTCACTTACAGGTTTTATTTGCAATGTGGCACAAGCTTCATTTTCTTTGTATTTTCTTCTCTCTTACAGGTTGATAATACCTATAAAGAAACTGGCCTCCTTTTTCTTTCATCAATCATTTTGTCTCATTCAGCAGTTTCTCTTATTGCAAACCAGCTCTTGCAGTTTGACAGGTAAATAAATGCATACTTTCCTTCAAGCAAGACTGACAAAACCTTAATAGAGTAAGAAGCAAGGTTTTATGATTTTTCAGCTTAATTATTTTTCAGCAGGATTGTTTTAGCATGGAGAGATTGTTGAGATTAAATAAAAGTAGCATTTGCACAGATCTAATTTGATTGTACCAGATCTGTTAGCAATTCTGTATAAACTTCTGGCCGCCAGCCTGCTTTTTTCTCCTCTTCTATTTCTATTTAGATGTTTCTGATTTGAGAAAGCTTGTGTCTTTTTCAGCTCCTTGCCCTAGCTTTCACTGGTTAAGCTACAGTACTGTCCAACTGGGACAATCCATCTCTTTTCAGGTGTTTCAGACCTTATAATGGGAATATTCTACTACTTTCTCCTCCCTACAGTGTTAAATAGTCTCCAGGGTATGCAGGCAGCAGGACAATGAAATTTTGAGAAGCCCCAGTGCATTCTTGGAAGCTTAAAAGGAAATCATTTGGCCTTATTTTTTTTCCTACCTAGAAATTAAGAGGATTTGTAACAACCTAGGATAGTTCAACATGCATCTGAGCAAGTAGTGTTAGTGACATTAGTCAAAGAAGTCCTTCTGAAAAATCAAATCTGTAAGTTACGGTAAAAGGGCTAAAGTGCGTACATAATCAGGAGTGTCTATGGGAGGTGTCTGACTCGACCTGATTCTTGGTGGAAGTTTTCTTCCAAAGATGATCAGGAGGTGGAAAGGAAATGTGATATTTCTCATCTTCTGTTCTCTGGCAGTGCTGGAAATCTTTTCATAATTTTCCAGTTGAGTATATAACAAAAATCCACCCGAGCAAAAACTCTAGAAAAACTAGGAAATTAAGGTTGAGTATGCCATTCAGGGCCAAAAGTACTAGTGGCTTTTTGGTTTTTAATTTTTTTTCCCCACGCTGCCCTGCTTTCTTCAATAAGACTACATACAAGTACATACAAGAAGATTTTGCACAACAGATCACAGTAATTTTAAGTATGTCTACACACAGACTTAGTCTCACCTTTAGGCATAGCATTTCTCATCCTAGTAGTGATCAAAATGACTCCTTTCAATTGTTCTTTTGGGATATTAATAAAATTGGAGGGAAATTAATTCCAGTTGAGCAATTCTTCAGACAATTTGTACTCTTCCAGAACAAAACTATCATTACTGTAATATCGTTTGCAAAATGAAACTAACAGATGATCAGCAATTTAAAAAGACAGTGTGTTTGGTGAAAGTACCCACTACCTTGGAAATAAATTGCTATAGGA
The DNA here is from genome assembly GCA_013399095.1 of Psophia crepitans. Classification (NCBI taxonomy): domain Eukaryota; kingdom Metazoa; phylum Chordata; class Aves; order Gruiformes; family Psophiidae; genus Psophia; species Psophia crepitans. The sequence goes on from VWZZ01000577.1 coordinate 144,737, forward strand.
TATGGCGAATGTGCCTAAATAAACATTTCAATAAGGTCCGAAGTCTTTGGGTGTAATATGAGAATGGGATTTGGTAAAAATTTTATACACTTTCAAGGCACCATTCAATTAAACATGGAAAAAAAAAATATGGATTCTCTAAGTTTACTATAATGAGCAAAATAAAGTTTCTCTTTAGAAATTTATTACTGATATGTTACTTTTCCTTCCTGAAAACATTCTTTTTGTCACTTTTGTACACATTACTATTGTACTTTTTGTACCTGTCGATATGTTTTGTACTTGTAAAAACAACAAATGATTTTATATAAATTCTTTATTTCATAAGAAAGTATGTTTGGGTACAGTTTCAAATGCATAAAACCAATCACAGTTTCAAAGACAGATACTCAGTACCCGAAGAGAATTACTGAGAGTCAAGGTTCCTTTTCAAAAGTGTCTCAGTGAGTATCCTAGAATGTTCCTCTTTGGTGAGGAATGATTTCATGCACAACTGTGAAAATACTTGCTCAATAGTTCACATCAGTCAAACTCAAATCACTGCTAAGAAATGAGGATATTTGCTTCTTAAGCAGGGAGGTGATCGTCCCCCTGTACTCAGCCCTGGTGAGGCCACACCTCGAATACTGTGTCCAGTTTTGGGCCCCTCACCACAAGAAAGACATCGAGGCCCTGGAGCACGTCCAAAGAAGGGCAACGAAATTGGTGAAGGGTCTGGAGCATAGGTCTTATGAGGAGTGGCTGAAGGAACTGGGCTTGTTTAGTCTGGAGAAGAGGAGACTCAGGGCAGACCTTATTGCCCTCTACAACTACCTGAAAGGAAGTTGTGGTGAGCTGGGGTTGGCCTCTTCTTGCAGATAACTAGTGACAGGACAAGGGGGAATGGCTGCAAGTTGAGCCAGGGGAGGTTTAGGTTGGAGATTAGGAGAAATTTCTTCTCGGAAAGGGTGATTGGGCATTGGGACGGGTTGCCCAGGGACGTGGTGGAGTCACTGTCCCTGCGAGTGTTTAAGGANTTTCTCTTTTCTCTGCTTTTCATACTTTCAGCAGAAGTAGACATTGCAATGCAAACTTTAAGATAAATCAGGCTCTGAGTTTTACATCCTCTTTTCATTGCATGGGGTAGGATGGTTTCCTCATGAGTACAAATAGACTATAGAACACTTTTCCATGATCTTACATTGAAAGGAATGGTTGTAAAGAACAAAAACCCAAGGAAGCAAAAACTGCACCCTAATATTTGAAAAACAAACCAGCATAAGATAAAATGCAAAATAAACTCCTGCTTCAGACACATAAAGAGAACTATTTTTCATGGTAATTCTTAACTTCCACTGTGCTAACACACGAGGTGACTATAAGTGGGTGGGTTAATGCAAAGCACTGGTTTTTGATGAAGTGTGCCACATGTGGAGTCACAAACAACTCTCCAGTACTTGAAATTCACATTTTTAGGGGGCACAGGAAAAGTAGTGCAAACCTGTGATTAATTAAACCTAACCCACAGTGTTTTAAGTGGAAGGACTCACCCTTAGACTCAGCTAGCTATATGTGAGTCCAAAAAATCCAAGAGTATCCGCGCTCTTTCACCTTGTTTGTAATAGACCTGTTTTAATCAACACTGAATAGAAACCATGTTCAAAAAAGCAACAGAACAACAAACAAAAACCCACACAATACCTGCTCAAACCCACCAGGGATAATATTATTAATGACTATTTGTAAGAAGTATTAAATCAACATAAATATCAAGATTTACCACTTTCCTCAGTAAATGTAGTTCTTTCAATGTGGAGCTGGTACATGTGCAAATGAGGAGGAAAGGATTATTGAAAAACTCATAAATACTGAATAAAATACTCTCACTTTATCTACCTGGCATACTACCATCTCCCCAACTCCTCAATTTTCATTTTTTTCTCAATTTGTTATCATTCTTAAAGATGACATACAGCTTCCTCCTGTTACATCACAGATACATAGATCTTCCAGTTCTGCAGTAGAAATAGTAACAATGCTTGAGATGCTGTTGTTTTAAATGTCTTCATATCTCTCTTACACCTAGTATTGCCCCTGCTCCTAAAAAAAAAAAAAAAGAAAAAAAAGAAAAAAGGCAGCTGGAATGTTTATAGTTTCTCTATAGGCATCCTGATGTTTATTTGAACAGAAATTATAATGGGATAAAATCCTGCTGAATCCTGAGTCCTTCTGAAGCTTGCAGGGCGATGTTTGATAGGAATGGTTATGTTTTATTTAGCCTTACTTGCACTTCCAGCTTGAGGTCAAAGATTATATTGATTCTGGTTTCATCCTGCACAATTTGCTCGCTCTTAATTTTAAAGGAGTTTCCCTGATTCAAGATTTATAATCATGAAGTAATTGTCTTTAGTGATAATTACTAATTTTGGTTTATTGGTGAGCAGGACACCTTAACACAAATAAATAGATTTAGAAACATAATTAAAATTAATTAACATGCACATGGCCCTTAAGGCTTAATATTCTCATGCTCTCTGTGTCTTGCTTATTTTGTTCTGATTTATGTTTTGTACAAAAATTCCTGACAAATTACAACTGTTTAGATGAAATTCATGTATCATTAATAATTGTGAAAGGTAAGTAGAAGTCTTGCTCACTGGTGTCTACTGAAGCCTTAGTTGTTAAGCTCAGATTAGAGGGCATTCTGATGGAACAGTGAACAATAGTTACTTTTCAATAAAGGAATTTTTCATCTCTGTTTACAGTCTGCATCACCCATATTGGTTCATGTGTTAGTAATGTCTCTGCATTTTTATTTACAATAATATTACAGTAATGACACATTACAGTCAAGTCTATTTCTCTCTGAAAACACCCAAAATAAAAACCTTAAAATGTATATGCTGGCCTGTGCAATTATTGTATTTTACCATCAGCCTGAAAAAAAATATGAAATAATGACCTGTTAATTCAGGTCTAGAGCACATAAAAAAGGAAAAACTCAGAGAAAAGAGAAAATCTGTTAACATTCACCTGAGAAAAAGAATAGCTATAAAAGGTGGCACCAGCTTGGCTGTTTATTTATTCATAGATGCTAACCAAATAAGCTAGAACTGTCACAGCAGGCTTTTCTTACACATTTACCATATCCTTTTTAGTAAGTTTCCTATAAGAAGAAATTAAATCAGAATCATATTAGCTTGCTTGTAGAATAAGAAAGTTAACAGTAATGAGACTACACCCTTATCCTTCTGTTGACTCTAAGAGATCTTATTTTAGGATTGTGGCCAAATGTCCCACATAATTAATTTAGAAACAGATCCACAACAAAATGCAGAGCCCAAAGAGCTTCAGCCTTTGAGAAAGTTCAAATGAAGCTATTGATCTAAGGTAAATTAAATTCTATAGCAATGTGTTCAGTGCAAGACTGATCCAGAACAGACAATATTCTTTTTCTTTTTTTTTTTTACTGAATAATGAGCTCACTCTCTGTACCTTCTGTTTCAAAATCATGTGAACATAAATATACAGGTCTTGATCTCTTGGAAGTTGTTATTCAGATAGAAATGTTTTGTTGTTGTTTTTTGAAAACTAGACAAACACAGACTTTAAATAGATTTTGTCAGACAGAAATCTGTGAAATTTTGCAGCCTGCTATTCCTTTAATACATTCCCTATTCTATGGAAGAGATTCCCTGGTTTTTTTGATATATGCTGAACCTTGATAAGGGTTGTTGGAAGGGGTGAAGGGAAAATAATCTCTGCTTCTGGGAAAGCCATTCTTTTAACTGAAGGTTGATACAATGTGCATCTAATGATAATTTTTATCTCTGGCTCATGGAGATACTTCCTAAGAGCTATTTTCTTCTGAGGTATATTAGATTACAGCAAGTGGCATTTAATTCTCATTCAAGGCATAATAAATGCCCATAGGTTCCTTGTAAGACAGCATTTGTGTCATTTTCTACAAATTTATTACTATGACTGCTAAGACATGATATGTCCAAGGTTTGTGAATTTGGGATATTGAGCAATTTCTTCTTTTCTCTCTTCGCAATGAATCAGACAGCATCAGCAATTGGCACAATGAAAGAATGTTTCAAATGCTTACATCAGCCTGCCTTGATCTTTGCTGTTGTGACATAAAGTATAGGTATGTACTTGGGCTTTTGCTGTTACAAACATTTACACTGTCATCTACAAATGCATGCCCCTCAATCTATTTCAAATATTCTCCTTGCAAATAAGCAGACCACAGTCTAACTGTGAATCCCAAACCCATGTGAGAATTCATGCACTGTAGCAGACAAATTCACATCAAAACTGTGAAATGGTGTTTTCAGTTGTATTTCCCAAGACAGCTTTTCAATTCCTAGACAAATGAAAATGTTATGATTTTGAATGTCTTTGCTTTCTTGCTCATGTAGAAGCCTTAGAAATGCAGATAAAGTTTTCTGAAAAACTGGAAGATGTGGCTGTTCATTATAAGAGAAAGAAACTGCAAGAAACAAAGAATTGTTTCCTGAACTGGTGACAGCTATAGGAAAAAAAGTTAAACATAAGTACTTCCCATGATCTCATTTCAATACAGGCTGTATATTGGATCAGTTTTATCTCCATATGTTCTCAGAATATTTTTCTCGTTTACACATAGATTATTTTAATTTTCTTTATCTACTGCTTAAAGAAAGTTCACCTACAAATCCTTTAGAATTCAACAGCTTAACCTCATATGTAAAGAGAGGTGCTTATGTCGTTCAAAACTGATAAGAGACATTCTTTCCTTACTTCAGCTCTTCTATTTTAATAGTCAAAGATAAATTAGTATTAGGACGTAACAGATTCAAGGAGTCACTGTCCAAAAGCTCTTGTAATCCAGTGGTAAACTGAGACCACAGCAGAGACTTCTAAATTGGCTTAACTGGATATCCGAGAGTGCATTATGTCAGAGCTTATTACTAATATATCTGCAAACATTAGTTTGAATACTTCATTAATTATTTTGCATTTATATTCAGAAACTGCTAAACACTGAAAAGCTTGCTTTTTATAAAGAAAAAAGGAATATGTTAACATTTGTTTTATTTATCATATCATTTTTATTAACCAACTATTTGGCACATAGTTAATGAAGTTAAATAGAATAGAATGCCAAACAAAACGTATACATAAAGAGGATAACCTTTTAAAAAAGCATTTGATGAATAATCTGTTAAGTAATGAGATTCTTCTATAAACACTCATTGTAGGTTTAGTATGTCTTTAGCACATCTTTATTCTTAGAAATACAATCTTCTGACTCTGAAACTCTGAAAACATGATCCAAAATCTGCATATTTTTACTTGAAACATCTGATTTTAGCTCACATTCAGAATCAGAATGCATATTTTTCCTTCATTCATCTTTTGTGTTCTGTCCTATATATTCAAGATGGTTCAAAAAGGATGAGTGGCATTCTGTTCATAAATCAGAACTGTGGAAATTAATTGTCAAATGGGGAAACTTATCACTGTGTTAATACTCTAAAGATACAAATTGTTGTTTCCTGTTGGTTGGCATAATAATCGAAAGAAATTTTAGGAATGGATTATATAGGGCTGGAACATAAGAAAGTACATACTGTTTCAGATGCAAGATCTGTCCAGACTAGTATTCCAGCAGTAGTCATAAGTAGAAGATGAAGATAAATTAGGAGAGATCTAACATACATGACAGTTTCTTGCTAACTGTTCTCAGCACACAGGATTTCCTGAGCCTACAGTGATTAGAACACTTAGTAACCTTCAAAATACCAGTTTTCCAAATACTGGTCCAGTTCTCCCCTTGTACCATAGTTATGACTTAGTCGCCATCACGGAAACGTGGTGGGACGACTTTCATGACTGGAGTGATGCAATGGATGGCTATAAGCTCTTCAGATGGGAAAGGCATGGAAAGAGAGGTGGTGGGGTGGCCCTGTATGTTAAGGAGTGTTTTGATTGTCTAAGCTCAGCAATTGTGATGATGAGGTCAAGTGCTTATGGGTAAGGACGAGGGGGAAGGCCAGCAACGCAGACATCCTTCTGGGAATCTGTTACAGACCACCCAACCAGGATGAAGAGGTAGATAAAGTATTCTACAAACGGCTGGCAGAAGTCTCACAATTGCTAGCTCTTGTTCTCATGGGGGACTTAGACTTACTAGAGGTCTGCTGGAAATACAACATAACAGAGAAGAAACAGTCCAGGAGGTTCCTGGAGTGTGTGGAAGATCACTTCCTGACACAGCTGGTAAGTGAGCCTACCTGGGGAGGTGCCTTGCTTGACCCGCTGTTTATAAACAGAGAACTGGTAGGATAAGTGGTAGTTGGAGGTCGTCTTGGGCTTGGCAACCATGAAATGATAGACTTTTCAGTTCTTGGTGAAGTAAGGAAGGGAGTCAGCAAAACCACTACCAGGGACTTCTGGAGGGCAGACTTTGGCCTGCTCAGGACACTGGTTCAGAAAGTCCTTTGGGAAACAGTGCTGAAGGGCAGAGAGGTCCAGAAAGGTTGGGCCTTCTTCAAGAAGGAAGTCCTAAAGGCACAGGAGCAGGCTGTCCCCACTTGCCATAAGACAAACCGGCAGGGAAGACGACCGCCCTGGCTGAACAAGGAGCTGCTTCTGGGAAAAAAAGGGAGTTTACCACTCCTGGAAAGGGCAGGCAACTCAAGAGGAATACAGAGATCTCGCTAGGTCACGCAGAGGAAAAATCAGAAAGGCAAAAGCTCAGCTAGAACTCAGTCTGGTCACTCTTATAAGGGATAACAAAAATGTTTTTACAAATACGTTAACAACAAACAGAGGGCAAAGGGGAATTTCCATTCTTTATTGGATGCGGAGGGGAAATGGCCACCAAAGATGAAGAAAAGGCTGAGGTACTTAATGCCTTCTTTGCCTCAGTCTTTAATAGTCAGACCAGTTGCCTCCAGGGCATTCAGCCCCCTGAGCTGTAAGACAGGGACAGAGAGCAAAATAAACCCCCCATTATCCAGGAGGAAGCAGTTCACGACCTGCTATGCCACCTGGACACTCACAAGTCTATGGGGCCGGATAGGATCCACCTGAGAGTACTGAGGGAGCTGGCAGAGGAACTTGTCAAGCCACTCTCCATCATTTATCAACAGTCTTGGTTAACAGGTGAGGTCCCAGGCATCTGGAGTCTTGCCAGTGTAATGCTCATCTACAAGAAGGACCCAAAGGAGGATCTGGGAAACTGCAGGTGTCTCAGCCTGACCTCGGTGCTGGGGAAGATTATGGAACAGTTCATCTTGAGTGCACTCATCAGGCATGTGCTAGACAATCTGAGGATCAGGCCCAGCCAGCATGGGTTCATGAAAGGCAGGTCCTGCTTGATCAACCTTATCTCCTTCTATGACCTGGTGACTTGCCTAGTAGATAAGGGAAAGGCTGTGGATGTTATCTACTTGGACTTCAGTAAAGCCTTCAACACAGTCTCCCACAGCATTCTCCTAGAGAAACTGGCATCTTGTGGCTTAGACAGGTGCACTCCTCACTGGGTTGAAAACTGACTGGAAAGCTGAGCCCAGAGAGTGGTGGTGAATGGAGCTAAATCCAGTTGGCAGCCAGTCACAAGTGGCATTTCCCAGGGCTCAGTCTTGGATCCAGTCTTGTTTAATATCTTTATCAATGATCTGGATGAGGGGATTGAGTGTGCCCTCAGTAAGTTTGTGGATAGCATCAAGTCGAGTGGGAATGTTGATCTGTTCGAGTGTAGCCTGACACGTGTGACGTGGAATAAAATAAAGTAAAACAACTATTCCTTCTACTTGGCACTTAGAAGACATAATCTGAAGTATTGTGTCCAGTTTGGAGCTGCCACAAAGTCAGGTATGATATCTGAGGACAAGCTGCGTGAACTGTATGGAAAAGTGAAGGCCAAGGAAGGATCTAACTACAATGTTTCGGTGTCTAAGGGTGGTTCATAAAGAAGACTCTTTTTTAACACACTGTCAAAGAGCAGAATCTACAATTACAAGTTGCAACAAGAAAAGTTTCATCTATTTATTAGGAAAAAAAGTCACAGGGAGAGTGGTTAAGCACTGGAGAGAACCTGTTTATCTCCACCCTTGGAGATTTGTAAAACTTGACTGGACAAAGCTTTAAACAATCTAATCTAATATTGAAGCTGGCCCTGCTTTGAAATGTATGTTGAACTAGATGATCTGCAGAGATTCCTTTTAAAGTCTTGTCTTTTTTTTTGTCTAAACTATTCTTAGGTACAGACAAAGATTTATGGTCAAACTTGTAAATAATGAATGCACAAAAATGTATGGATTGCCTGGACAAGGGGACAGAGTGTATCCTCAACAAATTTGCTGTTGATAAAAAACTGTGTCAGGAGTGACTGACACACTAGAAGGCTGCGCTGCCATTCAGCAACATCTGGACAGACTAGGGAATCGGGTGGAGATGAACCAAAGTAAATTCAATAAGGGCGAGTATACGGTCCTGCACCTATGGAGGAATAACCCCATGCACTAGTACAGGTTAGGGGTTGATCTGCTGGGAAGCAGTGCTGCAGAGAAGAACCTGGGAGTTCTGGTTGACAACAAGGTCTCCAGGTCAGACTTGACAGTGTGCTCCCATGGCCAAGAAGGTCAATGCTATCCTGGGGTGCGTTAAGAAGACCATGGTCAGCAGACCAAGGGAAGCTATCCTCCGCCTCTACTCTGCCCTGGTGAGGCCAGGTCTGGAATACTGTATCCAGTTCTGGGCTCTCCAGCTCAAGAAATACAGGGAACTACTGGGGAGAGTCCAGTGGAGGGCTACCAAGATGATTAGTGTGCTGGACCATCTCTCTTATGAGGAAAGGCTGAGAAAGCTGAGTCTGTTTATTCTGGAGAAGTCTGAGAGGGGATCTTATCAATTCTTATAAATATCTGAAGGGTGGATGCCTAGAGGAAGGGACCAGACTCTTCTCAGTGGTGCCCAGTGACAGGGCAAGGGGCAAGGGGCACAAACTGGAACACAGGAAGTTCCTTCTGAACATGAGGAAAAACTTTTTTACACTGCGGGTGACGGAACACTGGGAGAGGCTGCCCAGAAAGGTTGTGGAGTCTCCTTCTCTGGAGATATTAAAAATCCACCTGGATGTAATTCTGTGCAACATGCTTTAGGTGATTCTGCTTTAGCAGGGAAGTTAGACTAGATGATCTCCAGAGGTCCCTTCCAACCCCTACTGTTCTGTGATTCTGTGAGTCTGTTTAGTTCACTTCTGCTAAGTGACACACTTATCCTGAAAGTTCCCTCTTTCTATCTCTGTTCGTGGCATGTAGTTTAGAGATTTCATCTAAGAAACATCTTCCTAAAGGAAAAGGGATAGGTATGGCAAAAGAAGAAAATGAGATTACATTTCAAGTATTTACTGATAACATCAACAATTCATCAAATTGAATGAGATCAAGCTGTCCAGAGATGTTTCGAAAGGATATCAGGAAACTATTGCTATAGAGCCATGGGAGTTGCCTGTATCTTAGACCTCAAGACTGTATAAGTATGACTTAAAATAACTGCAGGAGAACATTCATATGTGGTATGTATGAAAAGAGATACTCCCTTTACATTTGCAGGGAAATACACATTTTAAAAGTTTCTCTTTGTTGGTAGGCCCAAAGCAGGCATGAATAATTTTCTGCAGCTCAAATATACGTTAGAGAAATCAACAGGTATGGTACTATGCATGGTCTTTATTTCTATGAGAACATAGAAATAGTCTTGGATTCTTATCAAGATGTCATCTGAGTAGCTGCAGGCGTATTCTCACAAGTAGGCTTTTATTTGATCCTACACAATCAGCTTGCTCTCTAACAAGGAAAATGAATAAATATAAACAAGATAAGACCATAATTAGCTATATTCACCAGAAAATAGTATGAACAAGAAGTGCTAAAGGACTATCTCATCTTAAATGCATAATTTTAGCAACTTGCCAGAAATTTTACCAATTGGACAGACCATGACCAAATATGTTGCCAGTTACAATCATTAATATTTTGTATCATGTTTTATTTTGCAACAAAGCCACAATTGTATAACTTTCATAACACTAATGATTAATAAGTGAATTCCTTTTTTTTTTATTTATTTTTATTTTTGTGCAGACTATGTATGTGCCCTTTTTGTCTGGACATTCTTATTGCTAAAATGTCTCTATTCAATGCTTTACAGAAAAGAACCATGGCAATAAATATGAAATCAAAGAAGTTCATAGAAGGAAAAGTAGCATCAGAATTGAGTTAAATTTTTGAGAAGTTACTTTTAAAGATCTATTTATCTGGCAGTGGTTTTGTTATGCATGAATTAACTTTGAGTAGGAATCTTTCCAAGCTGACTTTGGAAAGCTCCTCTGATATAACTAATCTTTATTAACCCTGTCAAGTCTCTTGGCTTATCTGTGCAGCAACACATGTTTGTCATGGGAAGTAAAGAACAACATGCTTATTACATGTACTTTTTTCCCTTTTCTGCTGCTTTAAGACATGCTGTTGACTTTGGAACTGCTCATGCCTTACTTTGTCTTGGCATGAGCTACAGACACTCACAACAGCTGGGAACTCAGCAGTGGAAAAGGTAGCAAAAACTGACAATAGGAAGAACAAAGTCTGTCAGCAAACCTGTCCCTTCCTTCTGAAGGACTAAATATTTTTTCATTAGGTAAATATGGATCAGTTTTCAAAGATGACACCACTTATCTCATTGATAGGAATGCTATTTTTCAATGAGAAATGTATTAGACTCTTTGTGTCCTTGTTCATTCTGTGAAGGAAAAGGTTTCTCGAACCATAAACTATCCTTCTGGAAGGAAATATAGAGCTGTGCCATAGCATGAATGACTGAATGAGCTGATGTGATGCTCCTGTGCTTTAAAGGCGTTCACAAAAGAACATCTGTCTTAGAAATCTATGATGATATGCTTTGTTCTGACATTTAATTTATTGATATTAAAGTTTTACTTGAGTATTTGGTTTGATACATTGGTTTTAACAAAATATTAACTGCAAAAACATTTTTTACATTCAAGATGGAATTTCTGGTCAAAATCAAAACCCATATAGATCTTGGTGAAAGCAGCCAGTAAAATGATGTATCTGTAAGATGTAGATCTGGGCTTCCTCTGATGTTGATCTGTACATTTGCTTGATCTGGGCTTCTGTTGATGTCACTGCACTAAGTAGTGGGAAGGTTTTTAAGCTAAATCCTTTCTCTGCTTTAGTGTGGCAACTTCAACCTTTCTCCACAACATCTTTTTAGAGTGTAATACTGAGGTTTAGAATAGGTGTCCTTTAGTCTTGCTTGCTCTTAAGTTTCTTCTTTTTACTCATAAAAAGAAAAATTAAACTTTTGAAGGCAGGGAGGTGGAAGAAACACTTAAGACTAACATATGATTACGAGGTAAAATAAAATAAAATCCAGTACAAGTTGTAGGGTACCTAGACAATTCTTTACAAAATTATAGTGTTCTAATAGTAATAATAAAAAAAAGCCAAAACAAACCCCAAAAAGCTTAACTACAACTGCATCACTGTTTTAAGCATTTTGTATGATTCCACAATATTTTGTTCTAGTTGTACATCACTGTGTGTCTGTTGCCGCTTGGGTCACATCAATTCAGTGATTAAGTGGCACAACCCAGGTTAATTTGGAGTGATTTGGTGTATTCTCTCAACTATGGCTGAAGAACAGAGTATTATGTTGCACTGCAAAGGGGCAGAATGTTTAAGATTGAAAAAATTCCAGCATTTCGTACTAGAAATGGCACGATGATATCGTGCAGAGGAGTGTGTCTTAGCAAGGCACTTGCAATTTAAAGTCCTATATGAAAGGAACAACTTGGTATGCAAAGGTTAGTAAGGAAGAGGAGTTGTGGAAAAATATGATGAGTTTTATCTTAAAAATAAGAGAGGATACAGGTTTTTCTGATCAAAACTGTGGTAAAGTTTTGTAAAACATTATAGGAGAGTTAGAAGCATTAATCATAATTTTCCCAGACCGTGTATGAATGTGGATGCATGCACAGGAATCTTGGAGATGGAAAGAGAATTTAACATTTTTCAGGTCATAAGAATTCAGAGTACTTTACCAGTAGTAGCGCCACTGCATTCTTCTAGGGTGTAAGCATGGTTAAATAAACAACTGGAAAACAGTATCCTTAGTCCTGCTCGCCTTGGTCAGCAGACTTGAGTCAACAGAGAAGGCTGAACTGAGCGCATGTTATTAAAGAGTGTAGTGCAGACACTTTCAAAGTGATAAAATAGAGTTGGGGAAAGTTCTTGGCTTGCCCTTCTGGCTACAATTATATAGCCAAATAGCCACAATAAAACAATTTATTTTAAGTCTTTAAAGTTATTTATAACTCAGAAAATTACACAGGCAAACATGTCTTTAGTAACAACTCTAGGGATGAGAAAAAACTGTAATTTAGTAGACCTAGTCTTTAACTAAATGTCAAATAAACTTGTATGGCAACCTCTGGGAATATTTTAAAGTAGTTGCTTAAGACTGCTTGTCTGAAATACACCCTTTACAAGTCTAGTGTGTATTTTAGTCTTATTATTTGTATTATGACAGAGCTGTGAAGCTACACTGAATTTGTGCTAGATGCTGTTATAACATGGACTGAAGATAACAGGTGCCATAAAGAAAAAATTGATGAATGGAGTTATGAGTGAGATACCTCGCAAAGCTAACTGTCATGGGATTTTGACTAACGTATTCTGTCCATATTGTATCAATTGATTCTTTATACTTTTCTAAGACAGAAACGTCATATAAAGCTTCTTTGAGAAGAAATTGTTCATCTGGAGTCTGTTAATAATTTTACTTCGGAGTTACAGGCTGATTTTCAGCTACTACAGACAGACACAAATCCACTGAAATCAGTTGATGACTTTGCCCTATAAATCTAGAGTGGTTCTGTAGTTGTAGGAAAGTGATTAGAAGGTCAGTTTAATTGATTTTAGTGGGCACGCTTTGTGCATTCAAGCAATATGTGATTTTAATGGGGAAGGACTGAATACACAGGCTTAGGTGTCACACTGCTAAGTATTGTAGCACTTTTTAAGCATCCCTACAAAGTGCCTAAAGTAGCAACTCAATATATAAGAAAAGCATAAAAATCCTGATGTACTGAATAGGCAGCTGCCTATGCTTCCCTACAGGAAGTTCTGAAGACTTGTTCGTAACACAAACAAATCCCCATCACATAACCATTAAACCAAGAAGATGTAGTGACTTCAGACCTCCGGATCTGGCAAATATCATGAAACCACTGAATTAAAGTAAATGGAAGGATAAACAGAAAATGACCAGCAGCTTATTTGTTTTTTACTCAGCAAGGCACAGTTTGGGAAAAAAAAAACCCAAAACCAAATCCAAACAAACCCTACTCTGATTTTTCTTTTGTTAAGTCAATTGAAATGACAGTGACTGAATGCAGAGGAATGCTGAAGGTTCCCTAGGTCAACAATATAAAAAACTATCTATAACTGCATCTTCATCAAAGGAAAAAAACCAAACCAAACCAAGAGAGAGTACAGAACTATTAAAAGATGCTGCAGTCATATAAATAAACTTAGGCCAAAGAAAGATATAAATGTCACAATAATAATTTTATTGAGGTAAAATGGAATCTTAGTGTAATTCTCAACTAGTAGATATTTGTCTCAATATTGGTAAAAAGGTGATGCTGATCAAAATAATATCGTATTTTTAATAGCACGGGAGAGTGCCTGCATGGAAATTACTCCTTTCAAAATCTAACCAAAATTCAAACCATTTAGCTTGCTCTAGTTAGGATAAATAAAACAAATCTCTACTGTACATTTCTGAAACAACTAGCAGTTTCAGTTATGTGTCTATTAGGAAGGAAATATTCGAAAGTGAAGTTGTTATATGACTAGGAAACAGTGAATTCAGGACCTGTTTTTAAAAGAAAAATTGAAACAATCTGGAAATTGAATGCTCTTTACTTTGTTCTCAAATTTTAATGGTTTTTTGCAACATTTTCTGTTAAAATGGAAGAAGAAATGAAAATCGGAATAAAATGCAGTATTGTTTAGGTTCACAGATCAAACTAAATATATCCAATTTATCACAGAGCTGGTTTTCTAGAAAAAGGAAACTAGCCGATCACTTTTTTTTTAATTTTAGCAAATAAAAAAAGCATTTATAATGACTTTCATACAAGAAATGGAAGTGTGCTAATCAAATTTGATTTAAGCGTGACAATGGAAGGAGGAAGATGGAGCCAGGCTCTTCTCGGTCTCATTAAGTGGTAGGACAAGGGGCAACAGGTCCAAGCTGGAGCATAGGAGGTTCCGGGTTAACATGAGGAAAAACTTTTTCACTGTGAGGGTGACAGAGCACTGGGACAGGCTGCCCAGAGAGATTGTGGAGTCTCCTTCTCTGGAGACATTCAAAACAGGACTGGACATGTTCCTGAGTGATGTGTTCTAGGTGGCACTGTCTTGTCGGGGGGGGTGGACTAGATGATCTTTCGAGGTCCCTTCCAACCTCTACAATTCTGTGATTCTGTGATTCTGTGAATTGCCTAAAGTCAGAGGATTGTCCTTTGGAAACATGAGGTAGCGAATCTTGAGTGGTAGCTAGGCCCAGGGTGACAGTCACCGCTACGAGAATGCTGTGAAAAAGGCAGATGCAGTTCATCAAATCACAGAAACACAGGGAGGATCTTCCACCATTAGTCTCCATGGATTTTTTTCTTTAGCATGTGATTGATAAACCTTCCATATCTTGAGAAAAGTAGGGTGAATGACATCTACCCTGATTTGAAAAACATGGCTAGTACACAGGGAAACCTGTACATGAGGTTTTGTTCACCAAGGGATGAGCCAAATGAATTTAATTAAAATTCATACCACTAGTCTAGTGTAGTAAGACACCAGAAGACTTAGCAAGCCTTCACACATTCCTGTCTTTAAATGGAGGTTATTTCAAGAAAAATTGTATACTTCAGCCACTGTTTTAGAAAGAAGCTTAGGTATTTTTCATTGATCCTCTCCATTTAAAGCAAAACTGAAGACAGAATGGAAATCTGAAGCTCTTCCTTGTCTGGTGAAATCCTAAATTACATCCTTGACTTCCTAAACCATTCTTACTTTTGACTTCAACAGGAGATTATCTCAATAAAAACAAACAAAATTGTGCAAATTATTTGAAGTGATCTCCTGTGCACAAAGCAGGGTCTGAACTCATAGGAGTGTATATTTATTGTTCTTACCTAAGTTACTCTTTGTCTCTCCAAGTAGCGCTTCCCCAGGCAGCGCTACAGGCTGGGAGTGGGGTGGCTGGAAAGCTGTGTAGAGGAAAAGGACCTGGGGGTGTTGATTGATGCTCGCCTGGACATGAGCCGGCAGTGTGCCCAGGTGGCCAAGAAGGCCAACGGCATCCTGGCCTGTATCAGGAATAGTGTAGCCAGCAGGAGCAGGGAGGTGATCGTCCCCCTGTACTCGGCCCTGGTGAGGCCGCACCTCGAGTCCTGTGTCCAGTTTTGGGCCCCTCACCACAAGAAAGACATCGAAGCCCTGGAGTGTGTCCAGAGAAGGGCAACGAAACTGGTGAAGGGTCTGGAGCACAGGTCTTATGAGGAGCGGCTGAAGGAACTGGGCTTGTTTAGTCTGGAGAAGAGGAGACTCAGGGCAGACCTTATTGCCCTCTACAGCTACCTGAAAGGGAGTTGTGGCGAGCTGGGGGTCGGCCTCTTCTTGCAGATAACTAGTGACAGGACAAGGGGAAATGGCGGCAAGTTGCGCCAGGGAAGGTTCAGGTTGGAGATGAGGAGAAATTTCTTCTCGGAAAGGGTGGTCGGGCATTGGAACGGGTTGCCCAGGGAGGTGGTGGAGTCACCGTCCCTGCGGGTGTTTAAGGAAAGGTTAGATGTGGTACTTAGGGACGTGGTTTAGTGGGTAATAGGTGGTGGGGGGATGGTTGGACTAGATGATCCTTGAGGTCACTTCCAACCTTAATGATTCTATTCTATTCTACTCTATTCTAAGTGTCACAGAATATAGAGATATCAGCAGATAGCTGGAAAAAGAGTAGATCTGTGAGGATGTCTTAGGATTTCACCAGCAGAGGTTAAGTAGTATCAGGGCACTTCTGGAGCAACTGCTGAAAATATGGCAAACAATCATCAGCTGCTATGCCAGGGGACAGATGGCCTGAAGATTCTGTTAAGTATTTTCTCTAGTGAAGCAAATCACTTCCACAGTGCTTCTGTAAGGATGCCTGTCTCCTTTCTATGGGAAGCAGTTATTTTAGAAACTGGATGTTAAGTAGGATTTGTCCCTGGAAGGTTTGAAGATCAATGGTCTACATTTAGAATGAAAAGAGTTTTAAGTGAATGAGTTACTCTGTCATTTTTGACCCTGCATTGAAGTTTGCTTATAAAAATGAGTCTTCCTTCTTGGGTGCTCACCAGTGCCAGCAGAGCTGAGTCCTGCACTTAACCTCTACTTTCTCACTGTCGGTTTCACCTTCAAAAATCTCTTCAGATTACATCTGAGCTGACTATGGCATTGCTTTCTCATCATTGCAATGTACTTGTTAGATTTTTAAAAAAAAAAAGTTTTTTAAACTCTTCTTATCTCACTCATAAATACAAGGAAGTCAGTGAAAGCCACAAGTACAAGGTGCATCACCTGAAAGCACCTCACTCAAAGAAAGGCTGCTATAAATACACCTGACTGTCATATTCTGCCTTTTATATTAAATTGCACCCATATGTTTTCAAAATCGGATACACTTTACACAGTTTTGTGATGTGATTAGAAATATACTGGTACTCAGTTTTGTAGCTATTGATAGAAGGTGGGCAGTGTAAGAGTCAGATGGATGCCTGACCTTATACAGTGGAATTCAAGAACTAATGGTTACTGGAGAAACACTATAAAATTATCAGTCTGACTTTATTACTGATTTACTTTGAAAACATCTAGTAAATGTACTCTAATCCTTCCCTGTCTTTAAATAACTGCAAAGATATCGCTAGGTTGCTGGATTTTTTTCTTTTGCATCTGGACAAGAATATGTAGTTTCATACCCATTTTTGAAAAAAAAGTCCTTACCATCATATTTTGGTCCTGTACATACTTGCAGGTTTGTAATATTCACACTCAAAACAATTATGCACAAGAGAAGACAGAATGAAAACCAAAATCTTATGCCCACATTACCTATCTGCACACTAGCTAAGGTTAGATGTGGGTCAGGATGAGTTATCTTTCACAATTGCAGTAAATGTAAGATTTTATCTTATCCTATCTTTGCATATATAATCATCAACCCAACTAACATGCTTTTAAAAATACTGCCTCTTAAAAAGTTAGAGTTTGGATAATCTGCATGCATAGGGGACTACCTAAGAGTATTCTGTATGTATATACATTCTGTATTTCTAAGACTTGGTACATTCTGTAGTTATTAATAGTAGTTCTGTAGTTCAGTTTTCCAATTCTTATCTGTAGTTTTCATTACATTTTCTGTGATCTTGATTCTAGAGCTCCACTTTTGGATGTGCATTTTGCTGCTTTCTTTTTTTTTCTTTGTGTCCTGGAGAGGTGGAAAGGGAGAGCAAAAGATGAAGTAATGTAATACTCCTATAGCCTGGTTATTAAGGGCTCCTTCTAAAACTGTATTTGTACTGATCTGGCTGATACTCCTTAGTTCACAGTAAGAACAGAGAAACCTTTCTTTTAAACATGGTATTAGGACAAAGAAGACACAAATTTGACATTTGACTACATTTTTTATCTTTTCCTATTTGATTACAGAAAATGTATTAGCATCCAGGTTATATTAAAACTTTCCTGACTTAGAATAATGTCTGTTTATGGGACAGACAGCATTTGAGCAATATCTTTTGGAAATTGTCCAGAACTATCACTTTACTTTCGCTTATTGTATCTCAGATTTGATTAATGCTTGCGATCTCTTCTCATTTTACTCTTGAAAGTTTATTAAAATCAGAATGGGGAGCACTATTTAATGTTACAGCTGTAAGATATTCTCATAAACAGATCTTTTCAGTTGCAATTTTTTATTAGACTTTAATAATTTAAATTAAATTTTCCCTGTTGTTTGGTCCCAATTTACATGGAATTTAATAAGACCATTAATTTTTATAAGCCAGGACTCTGTTTTACAAACTGGTAAACAGTTGCAAATAAATATGAAAATGGAAGATGTTAAGTCTAAGAAGAGATGCTAAGTCTAGGAAGATTCTGTTCTTAATGAGCCTAGTCCAGCCCCTCTGAATATCTGATAATCACAGCAAAAATGTTTGTTTTCCAGTCCAAGCCTGAAGACATGAAGCAGAGCTTTGTAGTGAAGGCTGACATCTTCTCTAAGGAAGCCTGAGCTAAGGCTGACTACAGAGCTGAAGTCTGCCTCTTGTATGGTCTTCATTAGCCTCCTATTAGGCCCAAGACAAAGAAAGAATTTATTCAGTGCAAAGACAATTCGATAAAGTTATGAGGGTATGTGGTCACTTCATTGTTATTGGGATGGCCATGGCTGAAGATGGGCACACATTAGGTCTGAGACAAGTAGGCTAAGTCTGATTCATTCCCCTAATGCTGGCTTCTTCACTATCCTACCGTTGCTAGCACATACAGAGCAGAAGTGGCCAAAGACCATGCAAACCTCCTAGATCTGCCAAAGGACAATGCAATAGCTTCATGTAAAAGAAGTTCTGTTTGTTTCGTCTTTAAATAACATAGAAACAACCACATGATCAACTTTACAAAGCACTGCTGTTGTTGCAAAACCAAGCATTAAAAAGTCACAAAATGACATATTACCTTATAATTTCAGTTCCAAATTCTCTTGTATATGCATAGTCACTTTGATTTGATGGCCACTTAGTGCATCTTCCATGCTTCATTCAGAGCATTAACTGGACCTCCTGCGGATGTGAATCTGGGGTGCTTTACATACAACCTATCTTTTTACTGCCAAAATTGGGATGTGAATGAAACAGAAATTTGGATTTTTCTCTGCTGCAGAGGTCCAATTTGGTGTTATAGTAGAAGTAGCTAATCACTACTCTCCCTTTTCTGATTATTTGTTGGTCTGAGTTGTTCTGGCTATTCTCAGATACAACTGAAGTCTGTGGGAATATTGGCTTGAACATGCTAAGTGCTACTTTATGTAATTTGAGAAATCAGTTGTTATATCCTAAATTGTGTACTGTAAATAAGCAGGTACTTCTACTTTCACTGTTTCACTGGTTCAGCTTGCTATCTGTAACATGAGGATAACAGTAACCCCTCACATCACGTTGCACTTTGTGAAGATAAATTAATGCTTGTGGAGCATCACAGTGCTCAGTGCCAGAGAAAAGCCCACGAGGAAATTAATAATTCTGTCTTCATTGCAGCTTCTGAATAGTGTGCAGTAGATAAGGCTTAAGTCCACAAAATGAACAATGAGGGTAAAACAAAACATTGAATAGCTGTTCTTTTTTAATTGATCACCATCCATTCTGTTCACTCAATGGGGTAGAGGTCCTGTGCAGAAAAAATACAGTGTGTGATTATGTATTAAAAGCCTGTGTCATAATGCTTATCCTCAAGGGAAAAGAACTAGGGCTGCAAAGACTGTTGATTTTACTCATTTTGTGCTTGTATTTGATTTTGCCACTGTAATATCTGTCACATGTTGTATGTATAAATCTCTCCGTTGCTGTCATCTACCCCTTCTAACCTGCGCACAGTCCCTTGAACTCCAAACAATATCCCAATAGATGTAAAATGTTTTTCCACAGATGTTTTTTCTCACAGACATTTTCCCTATTCATTCCTTCACTTCTCCCCTCAAGTCTCCTTCATTCTTTTGTGCTATTTGCACCAATAATCTCTCTGGAAGGGGAAATGTCTGGGTTTCTTTGTAAGATCAAATAATCGCAATGCCTTTTTGTACTGGGTCAGGCTGAGCTGGAGTTAATTTCCCCGTAGCAGCCCTTACAGTGCTGTGCACTGGTAGCAGCAAGGTGCTGATAACACACCAGTGTTTTGGCTACTGCCGAGCAGTGCCGGCACACATCAAGGCCGTGTCTCCAACCCTTCTTCCACCCCCTCAGCAGTAGGCGGGGGGTGGGCAAGATCCTGGGAGGGGACACAGCCAGGACAGCTGACCCAGACTGGCCAAAGGGATATTCCATGTCATATGACGTCTGCTCAGCAATGGCAAGCTGAGAGACAGGGGGAGGAATGGAAGGCATTCGTTTTTTTTTCAACGTTTTGTCTTCTGAGGCAACCACTACGCTTTTGGAAGCTCTGCTTCCCAGGAAGTGGCCGGACATCGCCTGCTGATGGGAAATAGAGAATAATTTTTTGTTTCTCCTTGCTTTGCTTCCACACGAGGTCTTGCTTTTGCTATATTCAAACTGCCTTTATCTAAACCCACGATTTTGGAGTTATTTTTTCCAGCTTATTTTTTTCTCTCCCCTCTCTGCCCTGCTGAGGAGGGGAGTGATAGAGCGGCTTGGTGGGCACCTGGCGTTTAGCCAAGGTTAAACCACTACACTTTTAAAGCTAAACAACTTTGTTCCTTTTGCAGTCTAAATACGAGTATGATACTCATGCCTTATTGTAGTCTTTTTTTTTTGGGAAGAATCAAAATTCAGGCTCAATCAGCTACTTTACATAATTTAATACCTTTCAAACTTGTTCTTTGCTTAGTTGGAGTGTTTCTTTTAATTTTTTTTCCTCTTCCAGAGTTGTATCTTATTTTTTCTTCCCTTTGTTGATAGACCTTTCATTGGTTGGAACTAGATGATCCTTGTGGTCCCTACCAACCCTAACCATTCTATGATTCTATGATTACAGTGAACCTTAGGATGCAGTCCTTTTGTCCAATAACACTGAATATATGTTTATTATCTTTTACTAAATGATCTGAGCAAGGAGTCAAGTCTATGCTGAGATGGCAAAAAGAAACACAGGTCAGGTTATGTTAATTTTTTCAATATTTACTGGTTCATATGCCTGGAGAAGGAACAGGGTAAAATCCAGTACTAGATTTAAAAATTAATCGCTACACGAAGATGAAAATTTTCAGCTCCTACTTGGTACAGTTCTTAGTGGCAGCAAGTAAAATCTGATTGATACTGCTCCATTTTTTTTTCCTTGTATTATATGTCTGCATAAACTTGCAGACCCTCAGAACAAATAGCTATCTACATGTGACGGGAGCTATGAACATTGCGATTCGCCTCTGCCAGCACCCAGTTTTTGGCAGTGACCAATTATATCTGCTGCAAGGGAAGATGTAAGAAACCTTTCCAAGAATGGTTCAGGAGTTTAGTCTGAAGCCCACCAACTGCACGCTGAAGGGCTAGTCCTTGAGCATTTGTAGAGTTCGTGATTTGGGGAAGACTGAGCTTACGTGACCTTCAGCCATGAGACTTCTTTTCTGTGGTCATTTGCAATTACAATAAATGTAAAAAAAAAAAAAAAAGAAAAAGGTGGCTCAAGTAATTTTACAGATATGAACCTCACATGTATCTGTATCAGGAAGCGTTGTAGTATGACTATATAAGAAAAATCACTGCTTACTTCATGCTGAAGTAATCCTCAGGTTAGTTGTAAAAACAGGACACCAACTGGCAGAGATGTGCTGCAAAGGCCATTCCTGTACCTGTTCCCAAAGTCATGGTAAACGAGATGCCGTATATTCAGAGAGTATGAATATCTTCTCTTGGGATATTGCTGTGGCTTGGATGTGTTCTAATAATTTAGTTGTTTGTCCTCAGCTTTTAATGACTTCCCCGATGAAGTTTTAAATGCTTTAGGATCAATGCATGTTTCTGGCTTAAAAATTAAGCACATAGCCTTGCATAGCCCCACATGGTCTCCTCTGCAGCAAGACTATGCACCTGTATGATTCACAAATTGGTATTTGAATTATCTAAGTTTTATCAATTAAAAAACAATCTATTTTCTTCCCAAATTTCTTTCACACTTTTAAGTTTTATATCCTTCTCGGCAACTTTTAGTAGCTATTAAAAATCTCAAATATATATAGGCAAATATGAAAGTGGGATTCTAATGGAGCAAAATTTATCAGGTTTGCTTAAGGGTGTAAATGGATATTTTTATCATAAAAATTCCCCTTACTGGTGTTCACTTTTCATGCTCTATTTCAAGCCTCTGGACATTCATATTGAAATTAGAATTCTCATTTGAGAACTAGCAAGGTATACATCATGCATAATAAAAACAACCTAGGCTGCAGACAATCTAGTTATAAGAAAGTAGGTTCCGATGCTGTTCTTTTTTGAGGGCAGGAGGAGAGGAAAGGTCAGCATCAGGAAGATGCTAACAGATGAATACATGGGCTTTGGCATTGTGCAAACTGGCTGCACTGATCAAAATCCAGAACCTAATGCAGAGCACATTAAATCTTAAATAAGCAGCTGATTTCTGGACTAGGATCTGGAAACCCTGCCCAACAATGTAAGGCCTCCACACATTTGTTGTGACTACAAGGATCTGCTTGTGTAGCTATTGGTAGAGCAGGGACCAATGCAGTTAGCATGTCATTAACAAACTTTCTTTGACCAGAAAGTTGTGGGTGGGAAAGTACTCTATTACAAAGAAAGAAGTATGTTTAGTCTTCAAGAATCAGTTAGGAAGAACTTGAAATAAAAATGACATTATTTAGCATATGAAGTCTCAATACAGTAATGGAAAGACAGATTTTAAATAAACTGTTGAACAGAGAAAAAATTATAGCCATTGAGCTAGTATTTTAACTATCAGAGCAGAAGTTATAGTCTGATACATATGGTCAGATGTCTAAAAATCTTATCCATATGCATACATGACTATGAGACTTCAAGGGGCAATGCTGATCTGGCAATCAATTGTAGTTATGAAGATTTTTATGTAATATGTTATATTTCCAGAACGTAAAGAACTGGGAAGAACAGAAGTTTAAAAACCAGCCAACCAACCAATCAACCAACCAAACAAAACAAACCCAAAACAAAACAAATCACCAAAAACTTCTTTTGAGGGAATCACAAAGAAATTTCAAAGCTGAAAGAAAAGTTGCATTTGTGCTTTTCCTCACCTTATCACTTCAATTGGAATGGCTAAAAAAGAAAAACAGAAGAATCTTGGAAATTTCAGGGCACTCGACTATTTGATATGCCACAGGAAAGTCTATGATGTAAAAGAAAGCCCTTATCTTTTAACAGTAGAAGGTCATTCTGTACTTACTCTGGTACTAAAGTGATGAGATGTACACCTAATGTAATCCATATTGTCTTCAAGGCTGGTCACCAAAGCATTTTGAATTACATCGTTCACCCATGAAATACTAGTTTAGGCATTGTGGAAAGCCAAGAAGTGACACTGATTGCTTCCAAGATTTTTTCCATGTGAGCCCTGAAATGTGAAGTGAGCAAAAGGAAAAGAAAATATTCCTTTCATATTTTCTGTGTGTAGGATGTGAAATAATCACATAAGAGATTTGGACAACTTCTGAGTATAAGTTTAGTTAAATATAAGACTAGACTAGAATAGACTGGCATTTTCAGAAATTGTGTCAATTTGTCTATATAATTGTTTGCATGTTGTTACTCTTGCCTCAAAGAAAGGGGATTGGCCTACAAAGTCTCTTTCAAACTATTGGTCAAGTTTCATCTGACATTTCCACCAATAAGCAGCTGGTGTTGAGCTTGTGCTGTTACCTCATGTCCCTCTCTTGCCTTTTCAGAAAATACTTGGTTGTCTTCAACAGTATTTTCTGTGGCCAAAAAAGCTTGAACATCTTAAAGGGAACGATAGTTACAACCTTCATTTCTATTCAAGTCTATACAATGACAATCTTCATTATTTCCAATAATAGGAGCTCTTGGAACCCAGTCCATATATAATACAGGAGACATGCAAAGAAACGGAGAATTCCCTATCACTCTGGGGATTCTGTGTGGTTCATAGGATAAGAATTTCAGATGTAGAGTACGTCTCCATTGCATAGTGAATGTCAGACTCTGAGCTGGCAGGTTAACTTAACTGAGAAGTTTCATTTGTGTCTTTGTCTTTTGGCACGTGTTAAGATTGGTGATATTGTGGTAAGGTGAAGGTTCTGTGATAATGAATAATTGTGGAACAAAAACATTTCTTTTACTCACTAATTCGCTAATTTTACCCACTGATTTTAACTCAAGAAAAAATGGTGTTTTCTCATTTTTTAAAAAAAAATAAAATTGAACTGAAGAATTTGCTCTTCTAGATCCCTAATGTGTATCACAAAGAGGGCTGTGAACCAGCCCACTCACAAACCACACTCAGTTTTGACCCACAGCTAAAATTCAGGAGAAAGGGAAAAGACCTTGCTAAACTCATATGTGTGTGAGGGCTGTGAGACTGTGGAGATTTTGCCAAAAAAATGTCTGACGGAAATTAGGAATAAAAACTCACTGTTTATGTCTGAGGTCCAATTTTAAAGCAGTGTTCATTCATGCAAATGCTAAGATTAATGATTGGAAGACATTTTCCTTGCTAAGAGTATGAGTAGAATCAGAGTATCAAGTATGTTTGAAGAAGCCCTGGAGGCCATCCAGTCCAGCTCCTCCACTCAAATCAGGTCCAAGAACTTCCAAAGATGGAGACTCACCACCTTCTGGGCATCTGTTCCAATATTTAAAAACCTTTATTATTAAAAAAATTGCCCTTATACCTAATGGTAAATTTCCCTGTTGCAACATGTGCCCATTACCTCTTTTCCTGCGCACCTCTAGGAAAGTCTGGTTCCATCTTCTGTATACTCTTCCATACATAACTAAAGACTGCAACAAAATCTTCCTTTAGCCTTCTCTTCTTAAGGCTTTGTAATATGCACTGTATGTACAGGCTATAAACCCTGTAATATGAGGAACTGATTGGTGAAATGATTTTTAAAAGGTAGATTAATGGAAATATGGGAAAAAAAGCAAGTCCCAGTTTCAGCAATTTATCTGTGGTGGAAGGTGATATCTGTACTTACCACCTGTAACCTAAACCTGCATGGTGCTGAGCAAGCTTTGTCTTAGTTGTCTAACGGCTTATATGGAGAATGAATACAGTCTCAAATTAACATTTTGTATTTATTTGTAATTATCCTGTATAGTATCTAAACTTGTTAAGTCTTGTTTAATTAATTATAATTTCATTGTCTTGTTTAGTGAGCATCATTTCCCACTCCTACTCAGTGATAAATAAAATCATGGAAAATTTGAAAAATATTTTATATATGACTTAAATAAGACTCTTAGTACAACTGAACTTCTGAAGTTGTATTGAGTAATCTGATTGATCAAAAAATTATATCACATTGAAATTATAGCAAGATTAAATTCTACTTTGAAGGTGTACACAGATTTGGATCACATACTGAGGTAGTGTGTTAGGCAATCTGAACAGTAAGAAGATAGGTGACACAGACCACAGAGAAAAGAAATCTTAAAAATTAATATATTTTTGAATAGATTTGTTTTTGTAGGAATATAGTTACAATAAAAGTAGGATGTCAGTTAGCAGTTTATGTCAACTGCTACATAGTGAAATAGTCTTGATGTGCATTTTGTTGAAAGATTGTAAGAAAGTACATGTATTGCTGTCAGTGACTGTACCCATCAGAAGTTTACTAAGACTATACAAAATTCAGCTTAACTGTATAAAAAGATAAGTTAACTCAAGGACATTTAATACATTGGACTAATGGTGTGGATGGGAGAAACAAAAACATTTAAAATCTTATCTGATTTAATTTTCAGGCCCTCAGTATGTGAGTTTTAATATTTAACACATAAAAAGTACCAAGAAAGAATACTGCACATTGATATAATGAACACAAGGGAAACCATTTTCATTTGCATAGATAAGATTCATAATGAAAGGGTCAAGCAGATGTAATACAAACGTGATTTTTAACGGAATACATAGCACAGCATTTTACATTCTAGTTTATTCTAAGATTAGCGAGAGTCTCAGTGGGGCTGTAATCTCAGTACTTCAGTTTTATATTTTCTGTGGTAGAGGCTGTGTTTGTAGGCCAACTTTTCCAGTCAAATCATATCATAAACAAGAATCTGACTTGATGAATACCTCATTTTACAGTCTTATCACACTTTTTTGATATAAAGTATCAAGTTGAAAGCTAACAAATATGCTATGATTTTGTGTCGTAAACTTTTAACGTAAATAACCTTTGAATTTTAGCTTCATTTTTTACATGCCTCAGACAGATAATACTCAGTGTATTTTCTTTACCACTATGAAAATGGGAAGATAGTTCTTTGGAATTGTCTCTTTCCTCAAACCATTCCAGGATATATGTATCCTCTGTGCACCAGCCACTGAAATGCTCTGCTGCAGGTTTGTTAATTCAAAAATGAAATATTCCCCAGATATTTAAGGATCCTAGTTAGTCCTTGGGAAGAACAGTGTCTCACCTTGAAACTATCTGCCTTCCCTATGGTCATAAAGTGATTCTAGTTGTCAGCAAATTAATTTTTTTTATCCAGAAAGAAGAGCGAAATTGTTCTTAAATGATGTTAAGTAATTAAGGGTATTAGTAAAAGGACACAGGATGAACAACACAATATGCTCTTTTGGTGATTCAGAATTAACTTCATTGGATTTAATGGACTGGACTCCAAATTTACCGGTGTGTAACAAAATGGAATTAGAAACACTGTGTTTGTTAAGTAAATATATATTTATATGGTGCAGAAAAATGTTTAATCATAATAAAGCAACAGTTTTTGCACCTCTGGGTGCAAAATCACACCAAAACACTGTCTCATTTTCCACCTGTGTGTTTTCAAAGCAGAGAAGTGGAGAGGAGCTATGGTGTCAACAGTAGGGTCATGACCTGTATCCATCAGATAATTATATGGCAGCATATAATTGTGTTTTGCAATGGTAATTGATATAGCCTCAAACACCACATATGCGTGGTGCTTTATAAATAGAGAGGAAAAGCAAGTCTGTTCTTCCAAAGGGTATGTAATCTAGCGGCTTTTCCACTGAAGACAATTCAGTGAATGCAGCTAAGCAGTGGTGAAGTTGATGACTGGCATGCAGACAAAGCTGAAAGAACCTGTGTGTAAGAATGAGAGTTACATTAAAAAAGATTTAAAACCCAAGGATCATGTTTAATCTCTGAAAGGGATCACATTGTTTATGTAGGACACTTAATACAGCAGGATTCTGACTGACCTGTCTGGAATCAACTGCAATTCAGATTAAGAACAATAAAAAGGAAAGAGGCCCTTCAGATTTGGAGTAGCCCTTCAGAGCAACGAAAGCAATGGGGAGGAAAGAAGGCTTGTCATTTATTGTATATGTCACAAGCAGTATAAATTGCACAAGCAGCATCATCTGGCCTCTTGCTGCCAAAGAGGTAAAACATTTTGTACATGAAGCAGCAGCTGTGGGAGCACTGAACGCTGGTGAAACCACTTTGAGAGCAATAGTAATGGAAGTAGCAGGTGTGGAGATATCTTTGCTGCTGACTTGTTTTCTGGAGTGACTTGATGGATCTACCTGTTACTACTCCTGCCAAAATAAGAGATGCTATTTCTCTGTTTAACTTGCCACCATCTTTGGCAAATAGGTCAATAATTTTTGTTCACAGTGACAGAATTTAAAAGATCTGAGACTTAGTTTCAAAAGTTATATTTAAGGAGTAAAAGGTTAAATTTTATTTTGGTTTTTGTCTGCTCAGCTCTCTGAGCACTACTGACAGCAGCAGTACATTCTTGCAGTGCTGCATCTGCTGTCTTCATTATCTTGCTTGACCAACAAGCAATGTAATTGTGATAGTCAGAGAGAGTATCCATTGGAATGAGATGGATTCCAGGAAGGTTATCTGGGGGGTCATTTTGAGAAAGAAGTGTAAGAAATGGGTCAGTCTTTTAAAGACAACTGTATGTCAAAAAGGTTTTAAATATGTCAGCAATATCAGCAAAAGAATGATTCCCTGACAAAAAGCACAGAAAGAAGAGAAGATAAATTTGCCCTCTTTTTGTCGTGACACCTTTGTTCTACGCAAATGGCTAAAGCGGCTTTAAGTGCTTTTTTCTTTTAAAATGGAGAAAGTCCAAAAGAAACAGTATAATGTCAGCACATACCGCTGTGAGTCCACCAAATCAGTGAAGCTGGATTTTGTGAAGAAAGATTAACTATCAAGAAGACTTAGAAAAGAAAAAAATTACCTGAGACACAGCGAGTGCTTAAGGTCAGAGTGTGATTCCATTTACACCAGCATCAATCTGGATTTCCTCCACTGATTTCAGGACAGTTGTCTCCAGCAGAGATACTCTGGATTTACAACCCTGTAAGCAAAACCACCACTTAGCACACTGGATACTGTGCAGTGATATGCAGATAGGAGCAGTCAGAGCCAAACCCTGCCCCAGGTTATATCCGTGCAACTCCTCTGAAGTCACTAAGTGCTTTCTTTGTCTCCCTAATGCTTTGCAGTATTTCTTGTCTCCTGTATAATACTTTTCTTTCCTTGACACAACCTCCTGCAGTTCTTTCCAAAAAATGGTGATGAACTAGCAGAGCAGTGACCTTTCCTATTAGAAATACCACAACACTGTCTGCCTTACCATATTTTAACCCTCTCCTTTGTACTGCTGTTGGGCTTGTTGTTGGGCTGTTGTAACTTATTGGGCTGCTTTTCACCTCCTTTTCAGGTCAACGATGGCAGCCTACAGGTTTTTCAGTCCGTTTTGATTGGCTTCATATTTGCATCTCAATGAGAATCAGCCTGATACTTGTTTTCCCAAACTTACAGGAGAAAGATGTGCCTTCTGTGTTAGGTGCATAATGCTGAGTGAACTTAATGGAGTGCACACGTAATCCTACAGGGAGATGCATTCTAAGCCTGGTGAAATTGCAGTGGGATAGTAGGTTGCTATGGTTGTTTAAAGGGAAATTAACAAAAAACTGCAGCTGTCCTATACCTGTCTTGTACTGAGAGGTGCAGTGTTAGAGAAAATCTGCAATATTGTGCAGCAGCACATCTTTGTGCTGCTTCTCCTAGTTCTGTGGCTCTGAGCGCAGAAGGGAAGAGCATAAAAGGCTGTGGATATCTGTGGATATTACAACCATTTCCTAGCATTTGCCTGAACACCAGGGACACTAATGAATCACTTTAGGTAGAGTAGCATGTCCCTGTATAAACATATTTTCAGCTTTTGTCCTGGCAACTGTTTTTTTGTAACCCATACCGCAGAGCGAGACCTCTAGGCCAGCTAAGCTGACTGCATGTGAAACCGTCCTTAGCACGTCTTTCATATGTTCCTCCAACTTTTTTCTCAGTCTTCACCTAATAACATAAAGGCTCAGGAAATTGACCATTGGGACACACTGGGTTTTAAAAACATTCAACTTTCAAAATTTATTTAATAAGAAATCAT
Organism: Psophia crepitans; assembly: GCA_013399095.1. NCBI lineage: Eukaryota > Metazoa > Chordata > Aves > Gruiformes > Psophiidae > Psophia > Psophia crepitans. The sequence continues at coordinate 174,198 of VWZZ01000577.1, forward strand.
GTTTATTATCTATATTACCCCTCTCTCTTCAAAATAAAATTTAGCTGAAGCTTGTTATTGTATTCCTGTACTGTCTATGAAGGAGACTGAAAAAGTAAAAGTAAAATTTTATCCTTCCAGAAACATTCACAGCTTTTCTGTGGTACCTGTTCTTTCACCTCATCAAAGTCTAAACTTACCTGACTTTTACACTTCTAACACAAACATCTGCAATTTACTTCAAAAACTGAGTTGTCCTATCCCTAGATACCGGGGTATGTTTGAGAAGGGAATGGCTGGAAGGAACGAAGCCTGGGATGGCTGAGGCCACAGGTGCTCAAGACGAATGAAAATAAAAATGTTTGAGGGGCCAAAGAGCATACAGGGAGGCGGGAACAGAAGGCGGCAGGATTTAGTAATGGCAGAGAGAAAATGAATCTTTGGCATTTCAGAGGAAAGACTCAAAGCACAGAACAAAGATGTGAGAATCAAAATGCGGAGACATACATTAAGCGTAAGGAAAAGGGAATAATTCAAAGGAAATGAGAAGGGAGAAAAGGGCGAAGAGCTGGAACACTGAAGTAGTTGAAGCAGGGTAAAGGAGGGTATGAAGAAATAGTTTCAGATAACACAGACTGTAACAGAAATAGAGAAGAAGAAAAAACAAGTAAAGGTAAAGACAAAATAAGTCCTCTGAAACAGGACTTTTCTAGAGAGATGAGCCATGAAGCAGAAAGGAAAAGCTTCATGCTTTATTGTGAAACCAGGTTTGCAACTTATACACAGACTACTTCTATAACATACCTGTATTTTGCTTTCAATTTACTCCCAATCTGCCTCAGACAATGGTTTGCTAATAGTAGCACAGTATGTACATGGTTTTCAGGTTTGCTTTCTCTCCACAGGTTATTTCAGATTTGCAATCCAAAGCACTCTTCCCTTTGTGACCTCTCACAGACAAACTTTTAGATTGTGTGGACCATTGTCATACCTACTAAGTGGAGTTTCTTGTGGGGAACAATTGCTATGGAGGTAAGAGTTGTCCTTTCATCCCCAAATCCTCTCCAGTTTTCATCCTTTGCTTTGTAGATCTTAGTTTATAATTTTACTCTATGGAAAGCCAGAACTTAGTAAGAAAAGTTTTTCAACAACTGTAATTTAAATAACCAATAAGCATTACCTAATAATATACATTTGCAAAGCTTCATAGCCAATTATCATGTGCATCTTCCGCACCTGGTCAAAGTATGCTCCAGTCAGTGACGCTCATGTAATGACCATGAGTAACTTGTAAGGCAACTGAGCAGGTTCTGATGAAACAACATGGTTATTGTTAAGAAATATTGAGGGAACCACCTGCTGCACTGGAAAGGATGTCCAGAAGTACACACTGTGGAAATAACTCCATTCCTTCTTTTTCCAGCTGGCCACTGGAGAGTTTTCCAATTCCTTTTTTTTTTTTCTTTCCTTCCTCTTTTTATTTTTCTGTCTCTTTTCTTTATAGTTGATATAGGCCATCAGATATGGACCCACAAATAACTCTTTGCACACTTAAGTCAGTATCAGCATCTTTTGTGCAATGTTTGAGTCTTTGGTGATCTCATCCAAAGCAGCAGAGATTGTCAGTCCAGATTTAGTCCTACTCCAATCCATTTTCTGTGTTAGATCTTTGTAGGGGAATCCATTCATAGCAAAATGACCATCTTTGATTCTTTCCAGATGTGTTTTCCTGAGATAGATTTAAATATTTATGTAAATATTATCCATGTTTATTATAGAATATGTGTATAAACCTGGATATTGTGCTTACAACACAAAATCGGTAAGTATACAGAAATGCCCAATCTATACAAGATATTAGAGGTGCTTACAAAATCCTCAAGGACAATAGCAGTAAAAGGGACAGAGGACAAAGAAAGAACTTCAGTTCCAGACCTGTGTATAATAGCCTTTCCTGAAAATGAAGGATCAAAGTGTCTTCACAAAGCAGAAGAGTCTCAGTAGTTCATTTCCTAAATAAGAATAGAGAAATGGTAATTGTACATTCAAAGTATTTTTTAGAAAAATATTCTTAATATAGTATTGGGCTAATTTCTACCCTCTGCTGAAGCAATACTACCACATTTGCTGTAGAAAGACTTATTTTAGTAAGACAGAAATGACTGGTAATGAACGAAGAAATTGGTTTAATTAATACATAATTTATTGGGCCATTGAAGGGAGTTACTGGAGAGCAGTCAAATGTATGAAGAAAATATTAGATTCCTCTGTTTTTATACCTGCATATTTCTTAGATTTTTAGTAGATACATAACTACATTCTGGGACAAGAGTTAGCAGCTCTCATTCACAGAGCTTTAAACTAGATTTGAGGGGGGAGGGGGGTGTAGCTGGGTTTGCACCAGTGGGGCAGTGTTCTGGCAATAACGAATATCAGAAGGCCTCCCACCTGCCTAGGGTGCGATCGGCGTGCTTGGCCCGCTCGCTGAAGTGCCTCTATACTAACGCACGCAGCATGGGGAATAAACAGGAGGAGTTGGAGATCTGTGTGCGATCTGGGGGCTATGATCTAGTGGCAATGACAGAGACGTGGTGGGACAGCTCGCATGACTGGAATGTGGTCATGGATGGCTACCTCCTCTTTAGGAAAGGTAGGTCATCAAGGTGGGGTGGCGGAGTGGCTTTTTATGTGAGAG
>VWZZ01000578.1:0-12532 GCA_013399095.1 Psophia crepitans
GAGGGGAGATTAAGCTCAGATATGAGTAAGAAATTCCACCAAGAGGGTGGTGAGGCCCTGGCACAGGTTGCCCAGAAAAGCTGTGGATGCCCCTGGATCCCTGGAAGTGTTCAAGGCCAGGTTAGATGAGACTTTGGGCAACCTGGTCTGGTGGGGTGTGTCCCTGTCCATGGTTGGGGGGTTGGAACTAGATGATCCTTGTGGTCCCTTCCAACCCAAACCATTTGGGTGCAAATTGGAGCATAGGAGGTTCCGGGTTAACGTAAGGAAAAACTTTTTCACCGTGAGGGTGACAGAGCACTGGAACAGGCTGCCCAGAGAGGTTGTGGAGTCTCCTTCTCTGGAGACATTCAAAACCCGACTGGACGCGTTCCTGAGTGATGTGCTCTAGGTGGCCCTGCCTTGGCAGGGGGGGTTGGACTAGATGATCTTTCAAGGTCCCTTCCAACCCTTGTGATTCTGTGATTCTGTGTGTGATTTATGATTCTATGTAAAATACTTAACGGAAAATATCCACCTGCATTGTAAACTGGTCCTGTTATCCACTAGGAGGTGAAGTTTAAAACATAACTAATGCTGGGGTACTTTGTGAAATTACAATAATTTATGATATAGATAAGAATCTTAGGATAACATGATTTGGATATAACCCACCACAGAGAACAGAGACATTTGAAAATTCCTATTTTGTGCTCAGACCACATCTCATATTCATGGGACATCCAGTGCCACCTTCCTCATGCATGCTTACTTGGTGTTTGAAAAGCTGAGATGTTGAGAAAAGAGCTAGCTGTCCTGGCAACAGCTAAGATGAATTGAACATAAATCTGATTTTTTTTCTTCTCTCAGCTGTTTAAACCAGTATCATCTTGTACCAAAGATCACTAGGAAAAAAATATTCTTCTCACGTAATCTGACGACAGCTTATGCCAAGAAAGATTTTGGCCCTTATTTGGGCAGAGTGTAAGTTTCATGTCAGATTCATTATGAATTTAAACAAGTAATCATCAGCACACTTTAATGGAACTTACGTCTTACAATAAGCCTTGTGTAAGCAGAAGTGAAGAGGTTTCCTCCTATATATCTGGCAGAGTAAACCCCTGCGTCCTGTGGTTGAACTTGAGGATAGGAGACTTCCAGCTCCCCTGGCACTTCATGCCTGGGCACAGAGTGGATGAAGGAACCTGGGGAAGGAGCACATGGATACAACAGACAGAAGTCATTCACCCTCTACAGACTGAAATGACAAAATTTGTATTTTGTCAAATACATGTACAAATACAAAAATTTGTATTAATTACTGAGTAAGATACCTGTGATGAGCTAAGCAGCAGAATCTAATTATTAGTTATGAATTTGCTGACAGCTCTTTAGCTATACTGGGTTTTGATAATTGGAGAGGTGCAAATGAAAAGGAAGCTAGATCTGGAGGAGATTTAGTGGATGAATGGGAAAAACTACTTTGCGTTCAGCATAGCTTTACAGAGATGTTGCTAACAGTCTAGTGGTGAAAAGTGTTCATTTTATTTCTTGGCCTTCCCTGAAGTGAGGGGTGACCGTCTGCAAGGAGACTAGTGTGCCTGGAAGGACTCCAGTAACAAATGACAGCCAGGTCCTATTTAATCAGAGTAGCACAAAGATCTGCTTAGCAGACTGAAGCAGGGAGAACACAGCACAGATTTATCTTTTCTTCCCAGCCTTAACATGTTATTCCAGGTGTAGCTGGTCATACATGCTTGCTAAGTAAGGTGATAGCATGTGGTCTTCTCCCATCCCTCTGCATCACCAGGTAGCAATGTGTGAACACTGACTGCTGTGAAAGGAAAGGTGCATCCAGTGGACTTCGGGACCCCTGTGAGTCCTTCCACTCTGGTCTGTTAGAGCAGCCAGCTGTCACCAGAACATACTGCACGTGCTGGTCAGGCTTGCTGGCAGATCTCGTACACTCACACACCCACAAATGGGTCTTAGCTGGGCTGGACGTACAGTGTCCCCGGTAGCTGTCTCTCAGACCTCTCATCCTACTCGCTGCTTAGCCTGGCTTGAAGTTGACCAGTGTCACACATGGACATGCAAATGGGTCCCTGCCATAATGGAGTCTCTCTGGCTGCTGACCCACATGTACAAGCCCCTTTGACCCCGGCAGGAGTTTCTTATGCCGACAAGCTCTGGCTGAAGCTGCTCAGGACTTTGTGTTGTTCCCTCAGTGGCTCTCAGAAGCTGGAGAGTTCTGCCCTCCAATGTTTTCTGTCACCTGCTACTTCTTAGGGCTTCTGTGTGTGTTTATTTATTACTTCTCTTGTTTCTTGTCTCAGTCTTTTATGTGGAATGATCATTACCCAGGTGATACTCCCACAAATCAAATGCCCTTACGTTTTACATATCCTTACAGTTACACTGATAATGAAACAACTTTTTTCACTTTGCTGAAATAATTTAGAAGGCAAAGTCTTCAGGCAGGACCTCTACTGTCTGTGATCTGTCATACTATCAGTTTGACTACAGTCAAATTTCAGGCAGTCTAGAAAGATAAAACTTTGCTGAGGATCATAATCAAAATAGCAAAAAGATCTTGCGTCAGTTTAGACCATGACAACACATCACAGTTCTTCAAGAAAACAGGGCCAAAGAAAAAGCAAAGGATGAAAGGGATTAATTCTAAAACTGCGGAGATTTTTTTGCATATCTGCAAAGTTACAAGGTGCAAACAAACCTGGCAGTAAAGTATCAAGAAAGCCTTATGATCGCAGTCTGTTAGCAAGGTTCAGGTTTTGTGGCTTGTTTTCCAAGATGGCACAAGTTATGCCAATGTCTAAAAGCAATCTTCTTTAGCAGAACAGATTCGTTTGCTAGACAGCCTTTGTGAGGCTGCAAGAGGGCAGTGGTACTTTAAATGCCTGACATGAAAGATGGCAACAGTTAAATATGACCGGACAGAATTTTCTCTTCTCTGCCAGCTCCTCTATCAGGAATCCTCAGGGATGCTACTTCAGCTGCAATCTCAGGTGGAGGTTTAGACCTACTGTCCAGAGTCATGCTTAATTTGCAGCTTTTTTGCCAAATTTCCATTTAGAACTCCAGGTAAGGCAACACCATGATGTGAGCAGTCCTGCTTCAACGTATCAGCTGGTTCTTGTATGAGAAAGTGCTGACAGGACATCACAAAATTTCCCTGGGGACCCTGACCGGCCAAGTGGTGGCAAACTCTCTCCATTGTGCACTGCCACAGCTGAATCTCTGAAGAGCGAAGACACAGGTCTGTAAGAAACTCTGCTTTGCACATGGCCCTTTTGGTTATTTTTCTCTTCCAGCCTGTAGAGACGTGCTCCAAGTATTCAGTAGCTGGGGTGAGGCTGACCCACTGCCTGCATTCTTCTGCAGTGTGCTGACATTTCCTTACCTCATCCTGCTCTATTTACTGCCTGTTTCCTGGTAGCTTGCGGTAAGCGAGACTATCAGTAGAAAAAAATGTGTACATTATGTGCGCTTTCCACGACCATAATTTGTTGGAGTCTAACATTCTGATTAAGTGCCAAGGACTGTGAGTCTAGTGACCGGTACTTCACCGCCTTTCTACAGGAGGCAGACAGCAAACCACGCGTTGCCAAGCGCCAAGCTGTAGCAGCACACAGCAGAACAGTGAGTTACACGTGGTTTAGGTGCCACGTTGGATAGAAAAGTTGGTGTCATAAGTTTCACAACCTGACTAACTTTTGTAGTTGAATGAAACAATGATGAGATTTTGCTGACAGTTTTGCCCTTCTAATAGCAGATTACAGGTGCTTAATTTCTTAACCTGAAGAGCATCATAGAAGATTTAGCCTCTAAAAGCCATTTGAAGAAGGAAAGATATGCACTTGAAAAGCAGTAAAATGCGAAGGAAGATGCAGTAACTAGGCCTTCACAGTGGCACAGGGAAAAAAAAAAAGAAGCTAAAATCAGCAGGCAAATATATGAGAGCATATGGAAGGAAATCAAAAAGGAAATGAGAAATAAAGCAAAGCTACAAACAGAGAATTTGGCATTCTGGTGGAAAAGGAACAGTCGGCTCAGTATATTGGATATCACAAACGGCTCCTTTAGGAAGCAATAAATACGTGAAGAACTACGTCTGCTCCAATTGCACAGCATGGGCATCATCAGCAATGGCTTCGAGACAGTTACGTGGCGCTTGGCTAAGACAACGAGAACAGGAAGAGAAAAGACAGGAGAGAAAGGTTAATTACCATTTTTGTAGATCACTGCATCTTCCTCCTTTGCTGCCATTCTGATGAAGGAAATATTCACGTGCTCTCCCTTATTTGCTGTAACAGTTAATGCCACTGGGTGGAATGAGGCTGAAAACAGAACAGGACACAAGTATGGGATAAATAGCAGCAGTTAGTGTCTCTATCTGGTGTCTGGGCCCAAAGCTGAGAATGGTTTACAGCATGACCCTGACTCAGATTTTGACATTCACATTTCTCTAGCGCACACACTCACCCTTTATTACCAGCAACCTCAATTCTATGTTTTGGCAAAGACAGAGAAATCACCTATACTCTGAAAGACCAGTCTTCCACTAGAACCTGGGGCATGAAATAAAAGGGAAAAAAAAGGGGATTTTGGCTGAGTAACTGGAAACACTTCCTAACGAGGAGCTCCAACTGGCTGTAAAACACTTTCCCAAGTTTCTTCATCCCTTGAGACATTTCTAAAGCAGACGGGATAAAGTACTGGAAAAATGTATTGTAGGGAACAAGCTGTCACTGGCAGACAAACACCCTGACTGACTCAGTTCTTTTCTGTTTATGCTCTATGGTGCAGAACAGTCAAGACAGTTCAGGAGACCACAATCACGCAGGGTCTGGGGGAGATGCGGTAAGATAGAGAAGGTTTGTGCTTGTGTTCCTTCACCATGCTCTCTATAAATACTGGGAGTGTTGGCCTGCACTAACAACAAATGAAAAAAAAACAGATGCACAGCCGGTGGTACTTTTACCAAAATAGTTTCATCTGAAAATATGGCTTAATTAAAACAAAAATTCTATATGAGGAACTGTCCAGATCGGTCATATTTTTCAATTTGCCAGTTGGGAAATTGAAATTCATTTTTCTGCTTGAAGAGAAAAGTACTTGTATACATTTGATTATAGTTCTTGATTTAAGAACAAGAATAAAGTAGTAGATGGAGTGATTTTCACAAGATTTTTGCCTTTTCCTTATCATTACTTGTGGAAAAAATGTGAGAAGATAATTGGAGAAGGGACAGAAAAATCTCAAGAAATAGTACCTTTTGAAAGCAGCAAAATGATTGTTTTAATTGCAACATTACTTTGAAACAAGTTAGAAGCTAAGGACCCTTCCTTCTATTTAGTTGGAAAATTCCAAGGGAAAGCCATGAGGTGTTTCAAGGACAAATTCAGGTTTTCTGACCATTTTTATCTCTGAGTTTTTATGCCGTACTGACACTGATACGTTGTATGGCAAAAAAAAAATTGCAGAAACTCTTCTAAAATTAGGCAGACTTAACTTCCAGATTATTTCAGTTCTTTACCTGAGAATGCTACACCTTTGTACTTTCTCTTTTAGAGCACCTAAGGGAGCGAGGCACTGATTTTCACCAGCCCCTTTTCTCTCTCTGTTTTTTGTGGCTTTTTAGCCTTTTTGTTCCTCCTCTGCAATTTCCTCTTGGGTCAGTCTGTCCTGCATCTTGGTTTTGCTCAGCTCCTGGGAGCCCAGTTCTGCTGCCACCTGCCTCCCCAGCAAGGTGAGTGGGACCTTTCCGACCCAACGACCCACCTGAGCCTCAGCTGGAAGGAATCCTTGGAGAGTCATTCACGTTCCTAGTCAGCTCTGCATTTGCACAGGTTCCGTTTCTATTAAAGTCACATTTATTTCACAGGGAATATTTTGTTTAAGGAACACATACGCAAGGTAGTATGAACAGTTAGACAAGGTATTCATAAAAAACTGCCATTTATCTATAGTCATGCCTCTTTTTTTTTCAGTTAATTTTTAGAAAACTGTCAATAAAATATACTTAGGTTCATACCAATCGTTGCAGAAAACAAATCTGGAGCCTGTGGCTGAAATTTGGTGACAAAGAAATACACAGGCACAGGATCAGAAAGCAGAGAAAAAATTAAGAACTAACATTCGGTGATGTTACTTATGGAAGAGAGCGGTAAAAAATGAACAAGTAGATGCTACCTCCAAGATGGTATCAGGCTGAAACTCTTAGTACATCCACAGTATTATTTTGTAAAATCTGAGAGGGAAAAAAGGGTAGTATTCTTGCAATATTTGAGGAAAGAACATTTTAATACTTCCATTTCAGAATGGCATTTTAATTAAAAATCAAAATGTTTGTGTTATGTTATGTGAAATTAAAGAAAGAAAATTTTAGTAAAAACTAAGGTGTTCCTATGAATCCACACTAACCTCTCTCCCAAAATTTTATTTCCTTGAAAATTTTGACATATTAATGCTTTATTTCAGATTGGCAATAAGACAGTTATTGAAAACTGACAATTCTTTGCAGAATGGAATTTTCATCCCCTGTGCAATTCTAGTGTTTACGCTCTGGGCTTCTGCCACAAGTTTTCATTCCTTTGTAAGCGCTGGCCAAGTGATTTCAGCAGGACTCTTCCTGCATGGTACCGTGCACATGCGTGGGAATCCTTTGAGCATTTGCCATGTTACCTAGGTACTGGTATCTGAACTCATGTCTCAGAGAAATGGAGAATTCTCATATAGAATAACGAAATAAGATCTCATTAAAAACAGCCAAACGAAAACTGGGAGCTGTCCCAATTTACTGTCAGCTCTTGAGTTAGAAGCTATTTATGAGTAACAAATGCATGGTTAAAATCATGATCTATTTAGGAGAAGAAAATTCAACAGCTTTCTCAAAAATTAAGTGTTAGTTACAAATGATCCGAAGTGTTTTAGTTGCATTGTGTTTTGGACCAAATTTAGTGAGGAATTACTAATTGTTTTAACAAGATATTAAACTTTTGTATTCCCATTTTCTTTTCTTTGTATGTTGTTTAGCTGAACCACAAGATTTTTTCTTCAGAGTATTGTTGCAATGGAAAGGAACCCACACTCCCTGGTGGGCTCGGTTCCAACGTATTTTTAGATTGTGACTTTATTTTGTGATTTCACATCTCGCGTGTGCCAATTCCTTATAGAGACATAATGAACCGAGTTGCAGGGCAAGTGCCATAACACTCAGTTGCTAGCATTTCCATTATTGTCCCTTTGCCTGCTCTAGAGAGTTTTTGTGGGCAAAACTCAATCGTATATATGAAAATACACATTTAATGTGTAGAGAAATCGCATAAATTATATTTGACTAGATGCAGGACAGGCTATATAGTGTTCTATGCTCTATACAGTATAAATATTAGTCCCTGTATCTGTAAAACATAATCTGTTCCTTCTTACTGCATGTGTGAAAGTTACATGCATAATCATAATGTTAAAATATAAATAATTCAGGAGAACAGACTTGTGACTATCAGAATGGCACACATGTAGAGTAGAACAGGAAAATGAACCTGTTATCTTTGCACATCACACGGCAGAAATCTTCACTGTGTCTGCATATCTGATAATAGCTACCTAACCAGGCAGATGACAGTAACCACACCAGATGATTCATGCTTAGTGGCTTCTTGCCCTGAAGCTGCGAAACAGTGGCTGGATTTTCAGAAGTCCTGCTCCTTCCCATGCCTTTTGTGTCCGCAAAGGGAAACCGTGCGTTTCAACTCTTGCTCAATTTTTGATGTTGAAAAACACACTCTGCCTCTCTTAGAAATTATTCAGACAACAACAGTAAAGTGGAAAAAGGCCTGTTTTTCAACTACAGATGCTTTGCCAAACCTCACAATCCTTCACTGACCTCTTCTTCCTCTTTCTGTGCACTTTAATAGCTTTGAGAACTCCTGTCATGCCTCTTTCTCACCCGTCTAGCCTGATTAGATTATGCACATTCACCAACAAGTTGGTAGCTCATTTTTTTTTCAGTGAAAGCTTTTGCAGAGAAAATCTGAGATATGGATTCAAACCCAGAAATGATTCAAAGAAACCTGCCTACTATTGGTGTGAATGCTGTGTTATTTCTGGTTAGAACAACTTCTGTCACATAGGAAGCTCTAAAAGTTTGATTAAATTCTCTGCTCCTAGGTCCACAGACAGCAAGTGTAAAAACTGGACTGATTCAGAAGACACTCTTCCAGCTGTGGAGGTTGTTCTACACAACAGCCAGAGATGTGCTCTGCTCACTAGTATTCTACCACAGGCAGGGTCACATTGACTTTCCATGGACTGTTATCTCCTCCTTGTCATTGCAGTCTCCTTTGAAACAATGGCGCTGTCAGCCTGCATCTGCAGAGCTTTCTTGGTGACTGGTCCAACCCTTCAAAGACCACATTTGGTCAGAGAAAACATAAGGCAAAGAAAAATGCACTTGTCCTGTCTACTTTGCTTCTAATGTTCCCATACTAAAAGAAATGGACATTAGCTGTAGCTCAGACAAATGAAAAACCTCCTTTTCTAAATTTGCTGTACAATATCAGGAGAAGCCAACAATAATAATTTCTCTTACTAAAATCTTCTAAAGAAAGATTAAAAGTATCAAGTCTCCTCACAGACTAGCTGCCATGGCACAAAACAATATTAATACAGTGAAATCTCCTAAAAATTTGCTGAATTTCTGCAAACTTGATTTGCTGCAGAAAATTACTCAAAATTTCTTACAATTTTCTGTATTATCTGATCCCTTTGCTGTGGAACTTATTCCAGAAGTCTAATCAGTTCCAGAGACAACCAAAATTTTGCACAGAGGAAAACGTATTTCAATGGCCTGAGTGCTGGGCGTTGGAAATCCCACCTTCTCATCCCACCACCTCCCTGCAATGTTTGCTTTATCTACTGTGCATAGTTTTAAAACCTAAACTAAGTCAATAGTGAAATCCATAGTGGATTTTTGTGAATAAACTTCTTAGATATTGGGAAACTTCTCTGGAGTTTCTTTCCAATGTTAGGTTTTTTTTCGTACTGACACAAACTGTGCAGATCCAATGTTGCTGACCTGTAGTTTTACTGAATCTTAGGCAAGGCACTTATTTTCTAGGCTCAGGTTGCCCTTTTAATTAAAAAAAAAAAAAAGGAGGATAATGACGTTTAGCTGTCTACATCTTAGACCTGTCAAGACTTTAAAATGGAAGAGTGTTTAGAAATCAAGGGTCTGGGATGTGAAAACCCCGGTGCAGGAGTTACTGCATGTGTTATTTCATGGGGTGAGTGAGGCCAGTACTTACCTTATTTGCTGCCTGACTGTGTGTTCCTGGCAGTAGCCAGATACAGGCAGAATACCTACAGATGTCTGACTAACTTCCATGAGGAAATGACTAGCTGCTGGTATCGACTAGTGGTCTTTGCACTTTAGGAAAAAGACACGGGCTTGAGCCAAGTCTATTTTTGTTGGCTCCAGACTACCTTGCCTGCTTTGGAGCCAGGCTTGTGCCCACTTGTGTCAGCCAGGGTTAACTGCCCATCTGCAAGCAGTGACATGCAAAACTCATATGTGACCACCATACAGTACCTCCCAGTGGCATCTTCATGGTATGTATCCTTGTCACCTCATCCTTGAGTTTCCCTTCACAGTAATATGCTCCGATAGTTTCACTGGCCTGTTCCCTCTTCCACAACACTGTTTTGGCTGTTGCTCTCTTTGAATCTTCATTAACTTCCAGTGGTTCCCGGTGCTGGTTTGTCACATCCTCCTGGTCTCGGTCTATTGTGATAGACTCACGGGAACGCCATTTAGAAGTGATACAGATGAGTGATGTCTCAGAGTTGCCCACCAGAGGGAACGAATTGATCAGTATGAGGTCCAGTGCCGCTTCCACTTTACCTAAGGAAAAAAGCAGCAAGTGAAAAAACTTTCCTGCAGAGTTTGAGTATGTGTCCGATCGAATCACCAGACAAGCCGTTTCACCCTGTACTCAGGGTTTCTCTGGCTGGTGTTTTGCACGGCTTTTGTGCAAAATAGGAAGACTGTAAATTAACTATTCTGCTGTACTGATTTTAATTTTTAGTTTTTATGTCACAAACAGATGGAGTTTGTTCTTCTCAGACGAGGAAATAAGCATTGCAATCTTGTAGAATTTCTTTTAAGAGCTGTTGCAGAAGCGCAGGGAAAACCGCGGGTTGCAGAAGCAGAGAGGTCCTTGGCTAGTTAGATATATACGTAAGTGCCTCAGTATGGTGCCTTGCTGGTTACAAGGTCAGCAGATCATAAGGCTGTCCAGTTTAGTAGTACTCCTTTCAGGTCCGCTACACGGATTTAATGCACATGTATTGACATAAAGCAGATACGTCTTTTATTTACAGGAATTGGTAGTACTGTGAACACTTGGGAGTATTTTTTTCAGCTGTTTTATGAATTTGTATTAATGATTTCATAATCATTCACACGTTAACCATTTGAAGCCCTAACAGACAGCAGAAACAACCTTGGCACAAAGAAACTTTCTCAACACCAAAGAGCAAGTCAGCAGCACTAGTAAAGCCATTCTTTGTAAGGTTAGGTTTAAATCAATCTAAATGGCTCCCCTTGATCAATAGAACTGCCAGAAATAGGTGGAGATGGAAGTTCTGTGAAAATGATAGATACAAGCCTAATTAAACCAGCCTCTGCCAGATTGCTACAGATTTAGTTTTTCAAATGCGCGTAGCAGGAGGGAAATACAGCTCTCCCATAATCAACAATTTGCAAATAACAGGCGTTTCCCTTTACTTCTGAAATTCAGCGTAAGGAGAAGGGAAACAGTTACATTTTTTCCAGCTGAAACAGGAAGAATAATTGATTTCTTTTATTCATCACATCTATTTTGCTGCTTTGGATACAAGTGTATTTTGTATTTACACAGGGAGACCCAATATTTAGTGCCACTTAGCTTCCAAATGTTCCTCTGATTGGAAGGAAGGGGTATAGTCTTAGATAAGTGAGGTCAAAAGGTCTTAGTGCTGACTGTGGTCTTTGCATGCGTCCCTGTGTTGCTCGGGGCCAAGGGAGGAGGTCCTCCTCTGCTTTCAATGCCAGCAACCACTCTGGGGACTGAAGTATCTTGACAGCGCAGGGACACTCACCACACCCAGCCAGTCTGCCATGGTCACCACCCTTTAATGTGCCAGCCCAGATAACCTCCACTTACATAATGGAGAAACGAAACCTTCTGGAAAGGATGCAACTGCTGTTAAAGTAAATATTGCATAAAGGTGCGGGTCAGCGAAGTCAATTCATCCCGCTGCACGCTGCAAAAATAAAGCCTTTCAGCAAAGTTAAAGAAGTACATGATAGAAATGAGGCCAGACTTATGCATTTATTTTCTAGGGCATTAATCTCAACATTTTCACTTTCATATGAGGAACATTTGTACTCTTATTAGGGGTCTGACACATCAGCTGAAGGCAGATGTAATTCAGCAAGGAATCACATGCCACGTAGACATGTTCTTAAAATCATTAATTACAAGACCCTGATTACTGCAAACTTTTGTGAAACTCAGAACCAAATCTGGACCCAAAATCCATGTCTTGATGAGATTATCTGTGTTGAGGTCAGGCAGGGTGCTGAACATCGGAACTGGAACGTTTTGATGTTTCTGCCTAGCATCCACAGGGCACAGAGCTGCAATGTCTTTCCAATACAGAGATATGGGACCAAGTTGCTGGGGTCCTCCAGAAGATGGCTTCCTGTCCAGGGCTTCAGTTCCAGTTCTCTAGTTTTCGTCTGTTCCTCTGACTTCTGACACAGACTGAGAGGTGAAAGTAACACCTTTTCCCCATCCCCCCTGCATCTCAACCTTTTAATACAATAAGTCTGAGTTTTGAGGACTAGCTTTCATGTTCCCTTTGATCCATATGCAAGGCATAGCAAATATGCAATATTTGCATAGCAAATCTGATACGCAATATCATATCAGATTCAGGGTATTTGCTGCATACTTTTCTGATTCATTATAGCAGTACAAATTGTCTAACTACGGTATCGAACAACCATAGCTCAGGAGTATTGTTTATCGTGGTGGGCTGACCCTGGCTGAAGTCCAGGTGCCCACCAAAGCCACTCTATCAGTGCCCTCCTTAACTAGAGAGGGGAGAAAAGGTGTAACGAACGGCTCAGGGGTCAGGATAAGGACAGGGAGAGCTTGTTCACTAATTACCGTACTGGGCAAAACAGACCAGACATAGAGAGGAATTCATCTAATTAATTACCAAGCAAACACAGAGCAGAGCAGTGAGAAATAAAAACAAATCTTTAAACACCTCCCCCCACCCCTCCCTTCTTAACTTCACTCCTGATCCCTCTCTGCTTCCCCCCAACGGCACAGGGGGACGGGGATGGGGGTTGGGGTCAGTTCATCACACGCTGTCTTTGCCACTTCTTCCTCCTCGGGGGAGGACTCCTCACACTGCCCCTGCTCCAGCCTGGGGTCCCTCCCACAGGAGACAGCCCTCCATGAGCTTCTCCAACATG
>VWZZ01000578.1:16001-37552 GCA_013399095.1 Psophia crepitans
AAAAAAAAGAAGAGGGAAAAATAGAATACTTCTCACTTAGTATTAAACCTAGTCAGAAACTAAGCCAAAATATAGTTATTTGGGGGGAGTGAAATATATACCACACCAGAATTTGGCAATCTTTATTTCCTCTTCTTTTGTGCATTCAACGCTTCTCCTATCAGTCTTGGCTATTTTTTGTTTGTTCTCTGAAAAAGTAAATTATTTGGGGGCTGGAGGAGTAGAGAGGTGGTGTCTTTGAAATCACATATTTATTTTGTGGGCTCAGTAGTCTCAGTGTCCTGGAGACTTCATCTGGGATGCAAAGATAGCAGCAGCCCAGGTAAGTTCTCCCAGTGAGTCAAGTTCTCCTCTAACACCTCAGTCCTCAAGGCTGAAATTATTATTACCCAAACAGATTAAGATTCTCTGCCGCACAGCAGCAGCAGCAGCACAGTGAAAAAAGAGAGAGACAGAAATGCTGTTGAAAAAGAGCTCATAAATGAGAAAAAAGTCAGGTGTTTCCAATGAAACCTTTCTTGTTGTCTACGGAAAGAATCTTACTGCTCGTATCTTACGTGATGCTGCTGGGCAGCGGTGGGACAGCTCACAGCTCAAAGAATGCCGAGACTTCTTGCCCTTAGAAATAGGGTGTTATTTGTGGAGGGAGGGTATGAAACTAATAAGAAACAAAAAATTAGCGACGAAAAAATCACTTTGCTCCTTAGTAGTAGTGCAAAGACCAGAGACAAGTGTGAAAAATAAAATAGTCTGCCAAAGCTGCTAGGGCTAATGGTTTCTTACAGGCGCTTGTGTACACCTGAGGCGCTGAAGGAAATGGAGCTGCCTTCTTGTAAAATAGAGTGAAATGGTTTTCTTCTACATTTCTATTGTTTCACAGCCTATCGAAGCAAACTTTTAAGACGAAAAAGCTAGAAAAGAAACACTTGTGCAGCTTGGTTGGGAGTTTCCCAGTGACGGTGCCTGAACGTGCATGCGTGTAAGTAACCGCAATGTAGAAAGACGCTTTCTCATGACTTCTCCTTAGGCCTGGTTGACCATAAGTAAGGAAAGTGGAAAATAACGTATCAGCAGAAATTGCTTGTTGAACAACCAGCTGACAGTGTACTAGGTAATGCTGAAAAAGGATGCGGAATGTGGGAAAGCTCAAGTAGGAGCGGCTTGAAGTTCAGCTACATCTGTCTGGATTTGCAGCTAGCCAAATACGGGTAGTAACGTCAAGAAAGTACTTCCAAGCAAGGGTACACGTGTCCATAACAAAGGTGGTCCTTGCGAGTTGCACTGCCAATTTACTGTGTATACGGCCCATGTACACTGGATGCTGTTTGTGCGCACGCGCCAGGCTGGAGCGTGCAAAATAATGTAGGTAATCAACCAGTCTTCACAGGATGTACCAGTGCATACACCATGCATAAGGTTAGCTGTCCGGGAGTGTCTGTGAGCACTGGCTGCTGGACAGGCATACTGCAACACGTCCCTGCCTGTGCAGTACTGAACCCTCACTTCGCCACTCACTGATCTGTGTGACTGGTGGGAGGCGTTTGAGGTGTTAAGCACACTTTGCAGCTAACAAAGCTAAGGTCCCTGACCAGCGTCTGGTCTGGGATGAACAGCCAGAAAATAACACAGGAGAAAATCAACAGCACCATCAGAAGTGCAGATGGAACTGCATTGTCCAGAGAGACTTGTTACACTCCAAAGGGCAAATTAACCAGGCTGTTTCATTAGACAGGCTGACACAATGCAAGAATAAATACCAAGCAGGAAAAATACTGATCTTGAAGCAAAAAGTTTACATATATTAACTTTGAATACAGAAATGTCATTTGTGGATAAGTGGCATTTTTCAGGGGTCGGTATTGTGACCAGCGCTGTTTAACACCTTTGTCGGTGACATGGACAGTGGGATCAAGTGCACCCTCAGCAAGTTTGCTGATGACACCAAGCTGTGTGGTGCAGTCGACATACTGGAGGGAAGGGATGCCATCCAGAGGGACTCTGACAGGCTGGAGAGCTGGGCCCGTGCAAACTGCATGAAGTTCAGCAAGGCCAAATGCAAGGTCCTGCACGTGGGCAGGGCAATCCCAAGCACAACTACAGGCTGGGCGGAGAATGGATTGAGAGCAGCCCTGAGGAGAAGGGCTTGGGGTGCTGGTTGATGAAAAGCTCAACATGAGCCGACAGTGTGTGCTGGCAGCCCAGAAAGCCAACCGTGTCCTGGGCTGCATCAAAAGAAGCTACCACATCAAGGAATGTGATTCTCCCCTCTACTCCACTCTTGTGAGACCCCACCTGCAGTACTGCATCTCTCTCTGGGGTCCCCAGTACAAGAAAGACATGGAGCTGCTGGAGCAAGTCCAGAGGAGGGTCACAAAGCTGATCAGAGGGCTGGAGCACCTCTCCTATGAGGACAGGCTGAGAGAGCTGGGGTTGTTCAGCCTGGAGAAGAGAAGGCTCTGGGCAGACCTAATTGCGGCCTTCCAGTACTTAAAGGGACCTACAGGAAAGCTGGCGAGGGGCTGTTTATCAGGGAGTGTAGTGATGGGACAAGGGGTAATGGCTCTAAACTTAAAGAGGGGAGATTAAGCTCAGATATTAGGAAGAAGTTCCACTGTGAGGGTGGTGAGGCCCTGGCACAGGTTGCCCAGAGAAGCTGTGGATGCCCCATCCCTGGCAGTGTTCAAGGCCAGGTTGGATGGGGCTTTGGGCAACTTGGGCTAGTGGAGGGTGTCCCTGCCCATGGCAGGGGGCCTGGAACTAGATGGGCTTTGAGGTCCCTTCCAACCCAAACCATTCTGTGATTGCATGATTCAATGAACTTGCCTTCAAAAACCCTTTCAGAACCCACTAAATGCCTAATATCTTCACACCCTAAAAGTGTTTTCATTTCCTAGTGCTGAATTACAAAATGAATTTTGATGGGGTTTTTTTACTTCTTTATTGTATGATCTTTGTTTAATGTTATTAGTCCATGTTCTTAGTTTGGGTGTTAGTTGGAGAACACTTGTCAAATCTGTACCCTAAAACCAACTGGCACTTTAAAGTTCTTATAGAAGAGCCTTCAGTTGAGGTACGGGCTGGTTGTTTGCTACATATCTCCTCTAAAACCACAGTGGAACAACATCTTAAATATGATCTTGCCACTAGCACAGAGTAGATACTCTCTTTGGAGGGCAGTTCTTCACTGCAATTTCTCTAAGATTTTCATCCTTCCAGTCCCAAATAGATCTTGCATCACACTGGAAGCTGACCATGGAATTATACATCTTTCTCACACAAGTGCTAGGTGCATCCATTTTTGATTCATTTCTTCTGTGCCTACTCAGTACCCTCTACACCACAAAGACTGTTGGTCTGAACAGGGAGCTTTTGTGTTTAGGAGGCAGGTCTAGGCCAAGCAGGCTCAAGTCTGCGTCACCAATACAGAGCAGGTTTCCAGCCCTGGAAATTCCCACTGTGGGCACGTGAAACACCCGCTCCACATCTCCCCTGCCCTAAAGTCAGCTGCTCAGCTGCAGTCGGTCTCTCTGACATCTATGATTCCTCTTGTTCACCTAAAGCTGGATAAAAAATAGAATAGAATAGAATAGAATCATTAAGGTTGGAAGTGACCTCAAGGATCATCTAGTCCAACCATCCCCCCACCACCTATTACCCACTAAACCACGTCCCTAAGTACCATATCTAACCTTTCCTTAAACACCCTCAGGGATGGTGACTCCACCACCTCCCTGGGCAACCCGTTCCAATGCCCGACCACCCTTTCAGAGAAGAAATTTCTCCTCATCTCCAACCTGAACCTTCCCTGGCGCAACTTGCAGCCATTTCCCCTTGTCCTGTCACTAGTTATCTGCGAGAAGAGGCCAACCCCCAGCTCACCACAACTCCCTTTCAGGTAGTTGTAGAGGGCAATAAGGTCTGCCCTGAGCCTCCTCTTCTCCAGACTAAACAAGCCCAGTTCCTTCAGCCACTCCTCATAAGACCTGTGCTCCAGACCCTTCACCAGTTTCGTTGCCCTTCTCTGGACACGCTCCAGGGCTTCGATATCTTTCTTGTGGTGAGGGGCCCAAAACTGGACACAGTACTCGAGGTGCGGCCTCACCAGGGCTGAGTACAGGGGGACAATCACCTCCCTGTTCCTGCTGGCTACACTATTCCTGATACAGGCCAGGATGCCGTTGGCCTTCTTGGCCACCTGGGCACACTGCCGGCTCATGTCCAGGCGAGCATCAATCAGCACTCCCAGGTCCTTTTCCTCTACACAGCTTTCCAGCCACCCCGCTCCCAGCCTGTAGCGCTGCCTGGGGTTGTTGTGGCCAAAGTGCAGGACCCGGCACTTTGCCACATTAAACCTCATCCCGTTGGCCTCTGCCCAGCGATCCAACCTGTCCAGGTCCCTCTGCAGAGCCATCCTACCCTCCGGCAGATCGACACTTCCCCCCAACTTGGTGTCGTCTGCAAACTTACTGAGGGTGCACTCAATTCCCTCATCCAAATCATCAACAAAGATGTTGAAGAGGATGGGCCCCAGCACCGACCCCTGGGGCACACCACTCACGACCGGTCGCCAGTTGGATTTGACTCCATTCACCACCACTCTCTGGGCCCGGCCATCCAGCCAATTATGAACCCAGCGAAGAGTGTACCTGTCCAGACCATGGGCTGCCAGCTTCTCCAGGAGAATGCTGTGGGAGACCGTGTCAAAGGCTTTGCTGAAGTCTAGGTAGACTACATCAACAGCCTTTCCCTCATCCACCAGGCGGGTCACCTGGTCATAGAAAGAGATGAGGTTGGTCAGGCAGGACTTGCCTTTCACAAACCCATGCTGGCTGGGCCTGATCCCCCGGTTGTCACGGACATGGCACGTGATTGTCCTCAAGATGACCTGCTCCATCACCTTCCCTGGCACCGAGGTCAGGCTGACAGGCCTGTAGTTCCCCGATATATATAAATAAAATATAAAATAAAATTGGATATAACATAAAATCAGATAAAATTCTTGTGGTTGCCAGACCGTCTCTGCATAATGTTACAACTTCGGGGGTTCTTCCCTGAAATGAAATTTCAGCAAAAATGTAATCTATCTAACCAGCTTAATTATGACTAAATATGCAAACAATCTAATATGTGTGTGTTTGTCTATATATACATATGAAATCCGTATCTAAAACAATAGCATATTTTAACACTTGTGAATATAGCATGATTTCATTTCACCCTTTTAGGTTTTATTCCTCCGGGTCTGATGCAATCTTTTCACTCCTGACTGTTCCCAGCTGCTGAAATGGCCTTCGGGAACACAGGCTTCCTGAGAGATACTCTACCTCTCGCTAGATCAGAAACAGGCACACACCAAAAGCAGATTCTACAAAATAGGAGAACTGGAGAGAATCAGCCCATTTTTGTAATTACAGTTAGAGTAGGTGCCTGCATAGGCTGAAGCTGTTGCTTTTGGCTTCCAGCTGCAGAGTCAGGGAGCAATGAATCAGGTCACAGATGGAACTTTTTTCTCTGCAAACATACACCCAGCCACGTAACTAAAACAGAACAGTTCTCTTTGCCTCTCAAAACAGATCCATCGTTTTTGTAGTCATGACCATCCTGACAGAACTGTGCAGAAATACCAGCATTCAGCAGGTCAGAGCTTCAACTAGGGATTGACGTGGCAGGCCCCTCATTTCTGGATTAGATGAAGGCTACATCTCAAGAAGAGTCTAAATTCCATGTAAAATTCAGACTCATGAAAAAGGCACCAGGATACTGTTCCCACAGGGTAAACAACCTAAGTGTGGCAGGCCGGATGAATTGCTGGGCCTCACAAGTCGGATACCCTTCAGAAACGAGGGATGAAATCCCTTTTTAAACTTTTGCAATTCATATCAGTAGTTGGATAATTCAGGTGTCTGGGAGGGTGTGTGTCAGTCTAATGTATAGTCACCATAGTTTTGCAATGTCTGAGATTAAAAGCTCAGACGTGGTGTACGTCCTGTGCTCTGGCTGCGGAGGGCTCACAGCCTCAGCACCGCAGTCGTGGGACGGGCTGTTTGAAGTTCAGGTGCCATTTTGGGCTGACAACAGCAGCTTTGAGGATACTCACAGAGGCCTAGTCCCTTTAATTATGGTAAGAATTACTTCCATGTTTATTGTCACGGGAATGTATTAACCAGAGGTTAATAGAGGTTTTCTTTAGGTTAAGTTAAGCTTCGCAGGGGAAAAACAAGTCTTGAAACAGAATTAGTAGAACTTTCCAGTCTAACTAAAAATTATGATTTCTAGTAATTCTGAAGAACCTACAGCATCATAATGGTGCTTGTGCATCTGATAATGTGTATTAAAACCTGCTTAACTTTCTAAATATGTAAATGAGTCACATAATAATGATTACATATATGTTTTATAGGGTTTTTTCATAACATCTACTGATCCCAAAGAAAATGCAGCCGTCAACAGTGATGGTAAAGACCTACCACTGAATGCCACTGCACTGTTAGCTCCACAGTTACCCTTTCTCAAAAGGCTAATATAACCTTTTGAGTGTCTTCCCATATATATGGGTCCAGCAGCTAAATCACAAAGAAACAAAAAAATCCCCAAACCAAACAAACAAAAAACCCCAGTATTTTTATAAACCCCAGTATTTTTATTTTAAAGATTTTTGATAGAGCAAAACTGTAGCACAGAAGAATTTGTCTGTCTCGGAGAACAGAGACATTTGACGATGTATTTGTTTCCTGTCAGAAACAGCGAAAGAAATGTGCTTGAAACCAATATTAATTGTTGCTGGTTTCCACAAATCTCATACTGATGGTGGCCATCTTGTTAAAACAAGTCTCGTACATGAATGTTTCTGAGAGTTAGCCCACTGTGAAAAGCTGGAAGCAAATTCCCAGACCACCTGAGGATGTTGTTAAGAGGCAAAAGTCAAGTTCTGACACTCGTTCCTTGCTTCGTCCTCAGCCTTCCAAGGTGGTATGTGAGACTGCGGCTCTTCTTTTGTCAGGACGCAGCAGATCATACCTAGCCAGAACCTTGGGGTTTGGATCTTCAGGATGGATGCCAGGATAATTTTAATTCTACAAAATGCTGAGTGTAGTAGAACCAGCCAAAAGAAAAACACACGGTGGTGCTCAGGCTAGTTTCAAGAACCCCTTGTCAGTTTAACTGAGCATTTGCTGTGGCAAGCAGGGACTGCACACACAGTGCAAAAGTGAACATTTGTGTATGTTTTTAACATTACTTTCCACATTGGATCTTTAGCTTTTGCTGTGAATGGAGGCCTTTTTTTTTTTTTTTTTTGGAAAACAAAACAAACAAACAAAAACTTTAAATCAAAGGCCGTTTCTCATGACGGAAGCCAAGCCGACGGTCTTCACCTTGGAAAAGGGTGGAGTGGGTTTTGTGCCTATCCAGCACCACACCCAGAGAAGCCCACGATCATCTGGGACAAGGTTACGCCAGCTCGCTGCCAGCGCTGAGCGCGAAGCTCCCCCTGCTCAGGGAATGTCAGTCCCGCTTTCCTGGACTCCGCCTGCAGTATCTAGAGGAAAGCAGGCTCACATTGTCTTCCCCCGCTCACCCCAGGAAACATGATATCATTCTCGAACAAAAGCGGGAAAGCTGACAGATCTATTGAGATGGGTGTGACTGCAGCACACCCCTCGCTGCTCAGCCCCTGTGGAACAGGCAGTGACCGGCAGCTCTGCGGAACGGAGGTGTCTGCCCTGGCCCTCTTCATAGCTTCTCCCCACACCCCACTTCTCAGAATCACAGAATCACAGAGGTTGGAAGGGACCTCGAAAGATCATCTAGTCCAACTCCCCCGCCAAGGCAGGGCCACCTAGAGCACATCACTCAGGAACGTGTCCAGTCAGGTTTTGAATGTCTCCAGAGAAGGAGACTCCACAACCTCTCTGGGCAGCCTGTGCCAGTGCTCTGTCACCCTCACGGTGAAAAAGTTTTTCCTTACGTTAACCTGGAACCTCCTATCCTCCAGCTTGAACCCATTGCCCCTTGTCCTATCACTTAATGACACCAAGAAGAGCCTGGCTCCATCTTCCTGACACTTCCGTGTCTCCTGTGCCTGTGGCTTAATGCACACTGCGTGGTTTCTGGGTCAGGTGTCTATGTCACCACATAGACAAACAGGAGAGATGAGGAAGAATAGTTGGGGTAACTGGACTTTCTTTTCTTCTCCATCTGTAATGCTTACAGCACCAGCTACCTCCTCAAGGTGGGAAGGCTGAAGTGATCTGAGGGCTGGATAGGTTGAATCAATGTGCAGCTAAACAGTCAGGAAACTTAAGGCACAAGAGAGGGATCAGTAAACACTACGGAGCCTACTACAGCAATGGCTAGTTCAGAATACATCCAAACATACATTCGACAGATTTTACACACATTTTTTTTTGCCTGTATTAATCTCTGTATTAATTGCCTGTATTAATAGATGCCAAAAGTAACATCTTGAACTCATTTGTTTGTAATTTCACTTAGCTATTAACATGCTGCTAATCAATAAGATCTGGAAATTGTAGAGCAAGTTACACGGCAATGAGGACTTCTGCCTTTTCTTGCTACTTTCTGGTTTTCATTCCAGCACAACCTGCGGTTTTACAGTCCATCACCTTTTTAATGTGAGATGGACTGGAACAACCTATGCATATCGTAATGAAATGGTTAGGAGCAAGTTAAGAGTGAGTTGTATTTAAATTACAGATTTTTGCTTGATATGTTACCTAGAAGAAACGGCCTAGAAAATCAAAATATGGGTGGTGAAAGCAATGCTCAAATGCTGAGCAACTAAGAATCCAACGGGAAGAGCGCAGGCTTCCTCAGGGCTCTGGTTACAATAGCTTCAGCAAAGCATCTCTAACATTAATGCTCCAAATACTATAAACTAAATTCGCATTAGGATAAACTTACTGTGTACCTTTCTGCAGATGCCTCTTCTGACTGTCTTCTGACTTGCTGAACTAACGATATTTGCTGATAATACTGAATCATTCTTTAGCAGTGTCTGAAGTGTTATTAACTGACCTTAGATAATGTGCATTTTTCAGCCCTGCTTGTCCACTGACTTTCATCTAGATTCCAGTAGTGGAATTTTGTCTAAAAACCTGTCTAAAATCAGATGCTGGAATACCTATAAATGCCAACATCGCCCACTGCACAGCCAGTTTATAAAGTCACTGACAGAAAAAGTCAGTATTACATTTGTAGTTGGAGAAGATACTCTTGGGGAAAAACATCAATGGT
This sequence comes from Psophia crepitans, assembly GCA_013399095.1. Classification (NCBI taxonomy): domain Eukaryota; kingdom Metazoa; phylum Chordata; class Aves; order Gruiformes; family Psophiidae; genus Psophia; species Psophia crepitans. The sequence continues at coordinate 25,257 of VWZZ01000578.1, forward strand.
TTCAAAGTAATAAGCTGTATGAAAAAGTTAATACCATTAGACAGAAGAGAAACCCTGTTGCAATATGCGTATGTGTCAACCACTTACTTCGGCAATTAAAAAGAGGTAGCAGAGGATTATGTGTAGCTAAATTCTCCCCAACAGGCTGGCCACAGAGCTGCCCTCGCTCGCTGTAACAGCACTGCAGGGAGATGAGTTTCAGTTTCACCGAAACAAACGCAGGTACGTAAATCAATAAAGATAGGTGCTGGAGTGAGGAGCAGGGAGTCACGCGTTTTGTCCACAGATAGCGTGAGAAACAAGAAAGGTATGACACATCGACTACAGAGTAAAGCAAAGACTTACCTGAAATCATCAGGCTGAATCCATAGAGAACCAGATGTGCTAAAGGGTCCATGCTTTCCAAAATATATCCATCCAGTTCTTACACTTGCTCATGGAGAATCCTTTTCTCAGTGCAGACGCTTACCGGTCACTGCTCTGCTGCATGGTACGCTGTTTACAACTCACAGGCAAGAAATCACAGCACTGTAGCAGGCTGGAACAGTCTCATTGCTGTCTGAGTACAGGGAGTTTTAAGTTCCTTTTTCCTGTTTCCTTTGTAGATTAGGATGGGAAAGGCAGGATCTTAAAGGCATTTTCGTATCAGCGGGACTGCAGGGCAGCGCAAATCCCGTCCATCCAGCAATACATCAAAACAGTTATCTGGAGCTGCTGGAGAAGCAGGGGACTGCTGTTGGTCACAGTCAGCAGGATAGGAACAACACCCTCTGGTAGGCGGGAGAGTGCAAGAAAAACGTCCTCCACCTAGGCACAGCGGGTGGGCAGTGTCGTCCCCTTATCCAAGTGTAGACCTGCTAATTTCTCAGGGTGCTATCATCTCTTCCCTTATTTATTTAATCCACGTGTAAGCTGCTGGCTGCAGCGCATCTCAGCACACAGTAAGTAAAATATGAAGTGAGCAGTATCAAAACAACCAGCTGAATCCAGTACAGACCAAAGCCAGCCACAATCCAGAGAAACTACTCCACCAGTTCGTGTGCTTTACTGGAAACAATTTTTCTCTACGTTTGACAATTGGAAACAGACTGAAAACTTGCTACAATACAATTCACACCCAGGGTTATTATGACTTCAGTGGGATCAAAATGCCACATCGCTCAGGGGGGTCTCAAAACTCAGAAGCTAAAACAAAGCATGAGGGACAACACAAAGGAAAGCACAGAAACTTAATGAAATAAATGGAAAGGCAGCAGTCATATATAAACAGAATTGCAAATAAAGGGCAATCTTATTTACCACTTGACTAAATATAACCCATGACAATGAAGCATTTGAAAGTCCTGTAGTTCTGCCAAGATGCTAACACCCAGAATGACTTTTACAGAAGTATAGAAAAGCAAATGTTCATCACGATTTTGGAAATGGGGTATGGGTTGATCCTACTTTGATTCAATTTCCTTAGGAAGACCTTTTAGCCTTTGATTGGTGTAGATTTCATAGGGGAAGTCCTTTTCACCCAAGATCTATTGCCACAGGAACAGAAGGGTGTCACCTACAGCACGTTTCAGTTCATTAATCCAGAGCTGCTCCTTACATGATGCCTACTCCCTCCCCCCAAAAAAATCCCAAAACCACAAAAAAAAAACAAAAAACAAAACCAAACCAAGCAGGAACTTAGACTGAAAATATCCTCTAGGTGCAAAGTAGTGCCTCTAGTGTGAGGCCCAAACACTACTGAAACTCCAGTTTAAGGCTTAAAGGAGGCAAAATATAAGATATTTACCTAGTCTGGTTCTAGATCAAAATATGCCTGCATATTTGTCCATCTTTGATTTTTGAGAACATTTTCTTCTGCTCGCAGACATGATGAGGCAGTGATTATCCACACTCCAATTGTATGTTAGCCTTTGTAAGCCTGCTGGTATAGGTCCCTCCGATATCAGAATACTTAGTGTATTACCAAATACTACGTATTATCAGTTCTATCTAGTGGGTACCTCTGTTCTGTTGCTCACTTAACATACTTCTAACATGGTTTATCCTTAATTTTCTTTCAGTGTCTTCAGTGCTGAGGAGCGGGGGGTTAATCAACTTTGGTCAAGGCTGTGGTTCTTCAGACTGTTTCTGTGAGCTTAGACAGTTTTTCAAACTTTTCATTTAAATGTCACTCCTCAGGGCATAAACAGGTCACTGAGGAGAAATGCATCACATCTCCCTTTTTAATGCACCTAAATGCAAAGCAATGCATATGGACTGCTGCTCACACTGATTTTGCGATATGCATCCTTGGCCAGGTCAGTTACGCACTACTTTTTGAAGAATCAACTTGTGCCTACTGGTCACATCATCTACCACGACAAGGTAGGTACCTCCAGGGTGAGAGCAGATGGCCTAGATAATCAATACTCCACAAACACAGGGAGGTTCCAAAGACTTGCTGAAGCCAGAAGGGAGGAAATGTGTACTTACCAAAGTCAGAATTTGGTTGGGATACCAGCCTCAGCAGGCTCATGTGTTTGTTTTGTATTTCATTATATAACTTAATTTTTGAAAAAACAAGTCACAGCATTTATGATTCTGCAAAAAATACTTGTTTATGTGTAATAAGTATTTAAGCGTAGATCTGTTTCTGTTTGGAAGGCTTTTAAGTAAACGCCATAGTCTAATTATTGCTCCCACTGATGTAAAAATTAATCACATGATAAGCTTTTGCTTGACTGTAATTTAAAGGTTTCACTGTTCTGGCTTATTCTTGCTCATATTTAACTGTCTGCCAGCCCACCTTCCATGTTTTGATCCTTAGATTTCATGCTATTGGAATATGACTCTACCTAAAAGTAGGTCATATCAATTTTCTGTCCTGTGAACTAAAAACTGTATGATCTGATTGTCCCTCTAATTACTGAACAACACAGAAGAATTGTCTGTCCCCTCCACCAAGCAGCAACAGTATCACAGAGGGGTCCCATGCAGGAGCTGGTCTCTTGCTATCTAGACCTCAGCTTGTGTTGACAGATCTACAAACTAGAGGATCCTAAATCTTAGCCTGCATTCACTACTGAAGCACAGAAGAATTGGAAAAAGCCTTCTGGTAAAACCCGATTGCCAGTGAAAGAAACTGGGCTGAAAGTGAGGGTGACAGAGTAGAATCTGATACCTAGTTACTCTAGTTTTTGTTGCATGCGGGACTAGTAAAGGCTGTTGACTACTGGGCTGGCCAGTGAGTGTGCCCATGGCTTGTCCTCAGGTGGGTACACAGCTGTGTTTGGGGCCTATAGGCTACACCCTTTATCTTTTCTAAAGGTACTTGGAAAAACTCAGAAAGGATGTCCAACCCCATGTGATTTCTAGTGTTCCCCCAAACGTGAGTTTTGCTGTGGGATAACTGCTGATTGCTGCATACCAGCATTCACGTCTGTCCTGGCTTCAGCTGAGAGAGAGTTAATTTTCTTCCCAGTAGCCAGCATGGGGCTGTGTTTTAGGTTTGTGCTGGAAGCAGCGCTGATAGTGCAGAGATGTTTTTGCTGTTGCTGAGCGATGCTCANGGGGACAGACAGGGCAGCTGACCCCAACTGACCAAAGGGACATTCCACACCATATGGCGTCATGCTCGGTTTATAAGGGGCTGGGGGAAGAGGAAGGGGGGGCAGCGGCGTTCGGAGTGATGGCGTTTGCCTTCCCAAGTCACCATTACGCGTGACGGAGCCCTGCTGCCCTGGGGATGGCTGAACCCCTGCCTGCCGTGGGCAGTGGGGAATGAATTCCTTGGTTTGCTTTGCTTGTGCACGCGGCTTTTGCTTCACTGATTAAACTGTCTGTATCTGAACCCACGGGTTTTCTCACTTTCACCTTTGAGATTCTCTCCCCCTTTTCCCATGAGGGGGACTGAGTGAGTGTCTACATGCTGCCCAGCCAACGGCTGGAGTAAAACCATGACAATGTCTAACAACACCCGACACAATGGCATGCGTGAATTTTTAAACAAGTTACAGCAGGGAAAAAAATTGTCTTTCAACATGTAAATATAATATTAGCTTTAAAAGTGATTTTTCATAACTCTGTTTGCTGAAGGCTAATTTTATGATATGTCAAGTGCCCTGAACTCCTGACACCAGGCTTTCCTCTTTAGATAAGCAGCACGCTTGTCTCAAGGACAATCCATTCATACATGCTGCAGCACATGGAATTATGTGAGGAGGAAAAAGAAACAATGCCACTCTGCACTTCTGTAATCAGGTAGATGTGTTAGCAGAAAGCACATATCCTCTTGCAGTGTCTGGATGTATTATGCTTTTTGGAAACGAACCATCACTTTGGCCTTGACATGGTGTTAGTATGTGTTAGGAGGCAGTAAAGGAACTTTAGGAATTATTACTCACCACAATCAGCTACTGTGAGGCACAGACTCGTAAATGACTGTCCTGGTTTCAGCTGAGAGAGAGTTAATTTTCTTCCCAGCAGCCAGCATGGGGCTGTGTTTGGGTTTGTGCTGGAAGCAGCGCTGATAGTGCAGAGATGTTTTTGCTGTTGCTGAGCGATGCTCACACAGAGCCAAGGCCTTTGCTGCTTCTCGCCCCGCCCCGCCGGCGGGATGGCTGGGGGTGTGCGGGGAGTTGGGAGGGGACAGACAGGGCAGCTGACCCCAACTGACCAAAGGGACATTCCACACCACATGGCGTCATGCTCAGTTTATAAGGGGCTGGGGGAAGAGGAAGGGGGGGCAGCGGCGTTCGGAGTGATGACGTTTGCCTTCCCAAGTCACCATTACGCGTGACGGAGCCCTGCTGTCCTGGGGATGGCTGAACCCCTGCCTGCCGTGGGCAGTGGGGAATGAATTCCTTGGTTTGCTTTGCTTGTGCACGCGGCTTTTGCTTCACTTATTAAACTGTTGTATCTGAACCCAGGAGTTTTCCCACTTTCACTCATCCGATTCTCTCCCCCCTTTCTGATGAGGGGGACTGAGTGAGTGTCTATGTGGTGCTCAGCTGCTGACTGGGGTAAAACCACAACAATGACAGAGCTTAAGCTTCTTTTCTTAAACAGATCCTATTCTCCCCTCAAGGACAGCCTGTGCCACTGAGGCCAGCCACAGCCCCCGAGCCATCTATTCTGGATCACCCCGAAGCAAGAGGCAGCAGTGAGGTGGCCATTCAGAAACACAGTGTTGCTGGTCTAAGTGGTCAGGTTGAAGACTATCCCTGTGCAATGCAGTGGCAGTGTAAAAAGTGGGGAAAGAGAAACTTTAAGGTGTGGTAGACAAGGTAACAGAGTCAGTTTTTTGTTGCAGCTCGTTCTCTTAACTCGACAGCCCATGCTGAGGAGGTGCAGTTACTTCTTGCTTTTTCTACTGCCTCTCCTGCACACGCATACTCAAAAGGTAACTTAGGACTGAAAACATAGCTGTGATCACTTTTTTTGCTCAGAGTTTTTGTTTTCTTCTCAAAAGAACAGCTTCTCTTGGATTTTTCAGGAGACCATAGTCTGGAAAATGGCTGAGTGTCGAGCAGTCTGCAGAACAGCCTCAGCTAAAGGAAACTGCTGCTTTCCTGTCTTCCTTGCTAGCGAAATGAAAGGGAATTTGCTGCAATGGAATTAAACACAGGATCTCTTGGGAATCTCAGGTTTCTCTCAAGGGGAAAGTTCAGCTGATGAAACAACGCAGGAGAACTTCAGGGCCTCCGTATCAGTAAAGCCATTGTGAAGGACGTCAGGCTGATTAACGTCTGTACTCTGGAAACTTTTACTTTGTGAGCCACTTGTGTTTTGCTGAAACAGGCTTTATGTAGATTGTAGAATGGCCCGTTGTCAGCAGAAGGACAATAAAATAATTTTTGTTTCCCAATTCTTTGCTGAAAAAAGGGACCGAGACTATTAATAAAGATGCTTGAAGAAAGAAAGTGTGAGAAGCGAAGTTAAGAGTCAGCAATGGTGATGGCCACTGACGATGTCAATCATGTATATGAAGTCACATGAGCGAGAAGTAAGCAAGCTAGTTATATCCCATGTAGTTTGTATGGAAAGAACAAAGCTGAATCCTTGCCCTTGTCTTCCTACTTTAGAGCATGGCTGCTCTGTTTTTTAAAAGATCTGCTAAAACATGGGCCATTCTGAACATGTGCTAAATTAACCCCAAAACAAGATTTTGTTTCTCTGCCAAGATTGGATCAGAATCTGGGAGCACAAACCTAAGTGACGTTAATACTAGTCAATATGAGTCAAAAGAGGTCTGGAGGTGGTTGAGATTCTCCAGCTCGAGAGGTGTCATCCAACGGGAGGTAAGCAGAGCTCATACAGAAGCTACAGAGTTCACAATTTGTCTCCTCTCTGTTCTGTTACTGCTTTTCTACTCGATTTTTCTACAATACTTTTCGAAGGACAAATGAGCCTGTGTATTTATGTTTAATGGTAACAGCTGTATATCCAGATGTCTTTTAGGTATTAAGACAGCAATAAAAATATGTCTGCCTAAAGTAGCCTGGCATTAATGAGGCAATTTTCGTTTGTGAAATTTGGAAATAAAAGACTAATTGCAGAAGCCACTTAATGCATGTTAAGTTTGCAGATCTGACTATTGGCTCCAAGGACCAGGAAATGGGTTTGCTAATTAGATCTCAGGGTTAGTTTTTTCATCCACCAAAATTACAAAAATTCATTCTTGAAAGCCTGTTTGCAGGACCCGCTATCTTCCACTGAATTAATCTCACACTGTTAATGTGATTTTCATGGTAATTTTGATGACTGCATTATTTAGCTTTGTACAACTTTAACCAGGAGACAAGAAGTGCAACAGTGGTAAATTGACTATCCTCCTGGCTCTGCTTCCAAATTCATCTCACACTGGGATCGGCTAAAATCTTGCACTGGTATAGCAGAGCCACACACGCACTGCTGGTGAGCAGCAGTGTAACGGTTCCTTCTCCTGAATGCTCCAGCGTTAGCTTCAGTCTTCTCTCTGCGTGAGAGAAAGACTTCTGAACGGCAATTTTTTTGAGAGTTTGAACAATATAATTTTAGCTGGTCTTGAAATATGGAAGGGCAAAAGACATGCACATCTCATCTTAAGGTAAGAAGTTAAAATGTAGATTTGCATATAGGGGGAGAACTTTAGTAACTGTTGCTCAATAATCCTAAGAAAGTATTAACTATAGCAAACCTGACCATAAGACCAAGCCATCAAACACCCTCTCTTCATTTAATTTGTAAGAAAATGAAGGAACAGAAAGGATATCAAAAATTTGAAGGCTTTATTTGGAATTTTGTCTCTTATGTGTAACTGTTTGGGTGACTGATACTATTGATAATTTCTGCTATAATCAGTATTTTATTTTTCTTTCTATAATATTCAAAGATGCCAAGTCCCCCTCATCACGTTTGAAATACCATTTGTGGGAAAACTCATGATCTATGTTGGAATCAGAGGTCTTGTAACTTACTCATCCTCTGCTGCACAGCAATCTTGGGCCTGATCCAAAGATACCAGTGCTCAGTGAATCAAGCTCAGTCACTTTAAATGAATGTGGCTTTCAAGGAATTAGCTTTACATGAGGAAACAAGAGCGGATCATTTTACCTTTCTGGCTCATTATTTTTAAAAAAGAGAGGCTTCCTCCATTTCACATATTTGGCATATAGTGCAGTTAGTCCTCCTTCCTGAAAGGAGAACAAGTCAGGGCAAGGAACATTTCTTCCTCTACTCCAAACTTCTGCCAATCCCAATGAACGATTGATCAAAGCTGGGATTTGAATTCAGATAATCTCTGCAATTACGAAACACTTAAAGGCTTCCTTCCTCTTTACCGGAGAAAGATGTCAACTGTTTTTTTGGGGAGTAATTCAGTTCCCCTTCCCAGTGATTAACCTGCATGGTGCAGCATTGCTCTGTCTGGAGCTGTCACCTGCAATAACTATAGCATTCAGCTAGCATTCACTGTTGTGCATGTGTTCAGGTCACCTCCGATTTTATGATGTCTTTCAGAATCCACAACTCGCTAACACAAGTTAAATAATTAACTCATTTTGAAAGAAAAAAATAGTTTTTTTGATCACAATGAAAAGCAGTGACGGTAAGATGATGTGGGAAGACCACAGAGGATTAACTCTTGCCTGCAGCAAAAATACAGTTTGCCTGGATATACGATAATATCCCTGAATATGGGAACGAGGTTGGTGCAGTATCACCCCACTGTGAGCTTGGAATAATGAGCCATTCCTGTGCTCACCCTCATGCAAAGCAAAAAGGTGACAGAAATAACGGGCCCTTTGGTTGAAATTTTTGAAATTTAAATGCTTATTTCCAGCCAAGTGGGATTTGGAGTGACAGACACTGTCAAACCTGGTATGAGGTTAGGGAACTTTTAAATAAACTGGACATACATAAATCCATGGGGCTTGTTGGGATCACCCACACGTGCAGCGAGAGCTAGCTGGCTGATGGCATCGTGAGGCCATTCTCGATTACCTTACTTTCGTGATGATAGGGAGAGCCCGCTGAAGACTAAAAGAAAACAAATGTCACTCCTATCCCCAGGAAGAGCAAGAGCAAGCCATGGAACTACAGATCACTCAGCCTCACCTCGACCCCTGAGAAAGCGATGGAGCAACTTACCCTGGAAACCATTTCCAGACACATGAAGGATGGGAAGGTGATCATGAGTAGACAGCATGGATTTATGATGGGGAAATTATGCTTAACCAACCTGGTAGCCTTCCATAATGAGATAACGAACTCGGTGGGCAAGAAGAGAGGTGTGGATGTTGCTTATCTCAACATTAGTGACGTGTTTGACACAGTTCCCCGTAAAATCCTCACAGATAAGCTGTCAAAGTGCAGGTTAGGTAGGTGGACAGCGAAGTGGACTGAAAATCAGCTTGGGGCTCATGATGTGATCAGTGGCCCAAAGTCCACTGGAGGCCAGGCAGTAGTGGTGTACCCCAGGCTGGATACTTGTGCCAATACTGTTTAACCTTTTGACTAAAGACCTGGATGATGGGTCAGAGCGCACCCTCAGATGACACAAAGCTGGGAGGAGTGCCTGATACACCAGATGGGCATGCTGCTGTTCAGAGGGACCTCAACAGGCTGAAGAACAATGCAGACAGGAATCCCATGAAGTTCCATGCACGTACATGCACTCCTCCCTGCTCCGGGAGAGGAAAAACCATGCACCAATACACTCTGGGGGCTGAGTAGCTGGAAAGCAGCTTTGTTGAGGAGGATCCTGGAATTCTTCCTGGTAGACACCAAGCTTATCGTGAGCCAACGACGCACGGCAAAAAAGGCCAACAGTATGCGGGGCTGTGTTAGGAAGAGCATTGCCAGCAGGCTGAGAGGGGTGATGCTTACGTCTGCTCAGCCCTGGTGAGACAGGCAGGCAGAAAAGGGTTTACATTTCTTCGCCCCATAGGTGCTGCCACTTAATTTCCTCTCAGTTTGAAGATGTAGCATAAAATCAATAAAAGTTTGCCTGGGTAGAGACCTGTGTTACTGAATCAGTGCCTTAATATACACACATGAGTTTTAGTGAAAAAATGCCATGTGTCTGGTAGTTAAACTTGAATTAAAAAAAGATAAAAAGAGTTAAAGAAAAGGTTATTTTCAGTAAGCCTTTAGGAGCTAGATACGGATACAATTTACTCAGCTTGCCACTGGGAATGAGTTATTAATCTCCTAGCGGGCGATTAAACGCCTGCTGTGTAGCTCACCATTTAGAATCCATACAGTTCTTTTCAGCCACGGGTGCTGCGACCATGATGCAGGACCACAAGGATGAACTGCTAAAAGGAGGAATGATTGAAGAGATTCTCAGACTGGAACAGGTGACCCAGAGATCCTTCAACAAGAAAGATGACAGCACACTGGAGGGGGGCCTCTTACGGCAGGCATCTCCTGGGGAACACAACAGAAACCTGTAAACTTTACCATGCTATCTTACAGAATCCTTACCAAGGAATAAAACCACCCTCTGCCCTGAGTGAAAGCGAATTAAAGCAGTCTGTTTATTCAGGCTGCAGCTTTTTTCCATTGTTCATTAAAATATATTATTGTAGCACAAGTGGAATTCAGGAGACGATCTCTCTGGCTGATGGCTTGATTGGTGAGAATATTAGACTTCAACTTTATTACAGCAAATAATGGGCTTTCTCTGGAACAGCTGAAACTTTGTCAGGAAGGAAGAGACTTTAGTGGGAATTTCCCCTAGATAACAGTCCTTGGTTTATTGAAATCCTGTTCCATTATCTCTAAATATTATACAGACAGAAATATGCAGAGCAACAGCATTTACTGTGCTGAATTTGGAAACACACTTGTCTCTGCATAAATCTTCAATATTTTTGTTTTGCATACCTCTTTATACTCAAAATTACAATCATGGATTTGGAGAAATTTAGAGACAGAAATACAGAACTTCGAACTGACACAGTGCATTTTCAAATTCTTTGTCTACTCCCATTCTATAAACTGAAGCACAGAGTCTACATCTTCTTCAGAAAACTTTCCTAAGAGAGCAGAACAACTACAAACCCAGACCCCACTGTTGGGGGTTTTTTTGGGTTGGTTTTGGGGTTTTTTTTTGTGTTTTTTTGTTTTGTTTTTGTTGTTTGTTTGGGGTTTTTTGGTTGTTTCCTTTTTTTTTTTTTGTAAAATGCTAGGTTACTGTTGGGCTAAGATTCCTAGATAAGGACTAGCTTACAACACATCACATGGACAAAATTATCATTAGGTAGTTTACAATTACATTACATGTAGAATGTGAGGGAAATACACAGATGGAATTTTTTTTTTAATGTAAAAGTATTCTGAAATCTCAGTATCATAAAGCACATTGTTATTTCTGGATCATCCTGTTTTGGCTCTACATTCAATCTCTTTCTGTACATTTTTGTCAAAGTAGAGATTGTGTATGACAATACAGCTTGAATCCCGAGGAAAAAAAGCATTGCAGAAAATACAAATAATATTCCCTTTTACTTCTTTTATTGATGAATACTACAAAAATAAAATGCTCTACAAAAGACCTGTATTAGCTAGGTTCCACTACTTTTTAACACAGTTCTCTTCCTGTAATTACACTAAAAAATATAAAATAAGGAAGCTAATCAGTTCTCCATCGCGAAAATGAAGAACTTATAGTGAGGGTCTGCCACAGGCCACCCGATCAGGAAGACCAAGCAGATGAGGCTTACTATAGGCAGATGGAGCAGCCTCACGTTCACAAGCCCTGGTACTCATGGGGGACTTCAGTCATTCCAGTATCTGTTGGAGGGGCAACACAGCAGGACACAAGCAGTCCAGGAGGTTCCTGGAATGTGTTGATGACAACTTCCTCCTTGAAGTTATAGAAGAGCCAACGAGGAGAGGTGCCATGCTGGACCTTGTCCTCACCAACAAGGAGGGGCTGCTAGGGGATGTGACTTGGCTGCAGTGACCGTGGAATGGTGGAGTTCAAGGTCCTCCGTGCTGCGAAGAGAGCGCAGAGCAAGCTCACTACCCTGGACTTCAGGAGAGCAGACTTTGGCCTCCTCAGGGTGCTGTTTGCTAGAATACCCTGGGACAAAGCCCTGGCAGGAAAAGGAGCCCAAGAAATGCAGTTGGTATTCAAGGGTCACCTCCTCCAAGCTCAGGAGCAATGCGTCCCAACAGAGAGGAGGTCAGGCCAAACCAGCTGAATGCCTGCATGGATGAACAGGGAACTCCTGAGCAAACTGAAACGCAAAAAAAGAAGTCTATAGAGGCTGAGAGCAAGGGCAGGTAGCCTGAGAGAAATACAGAGACGACGTCTGAGCAGCCAGGGATCCGGTTAGGAAAGCCAAAGCCCTGACAGAACATAATCTGGCCAGGGACATCAAAGGCAACAAGAAAAGTTTCTACGGGTGTCTCAGTGATAAAAGGAAGATGAGGGAAAATGTGGGCCTCCTCGGGAATGAAATGGGAGGCCTGGTCACCCAGGATATGGAGAAGGCTGAGGTACTGAATGACTTTTTTGCCTCAGTCTTCACCGGCAAGGGCTCTAGCCACACTGCCCAAGTCATGGAAGAAAAAGGCAGAGACTGGGAGAATGAAGAACTGCCCACTGTAGGAGAAGATGAGGTTAGAGACTATCTAAGAAATGTGGAAGTGCACGAGTCCATGGGACCTGATGAGCTGCATCTGCAGGTCCCAAGGGAACTGGCGGGGGAAGTGGCCAAGCCACTGTCCCATCGTATTTGAGAAGTCATGGCAGTCTGGTGAGGTTCTTACTGACTGGAAAAGGGGAAACACGACCCCCATTTTTAAAAAGGGAAACAAGGAAGACC
>VWZZ01000579.1:1029-26832 GCA_013399095.1 Psophia crepitans
CAAATTTGTCAGGCATGATTTGCCATTAGTGAAGCCATATTGCCTGTCGCAAATCACCTCCTTATTTTCTATGTGCCTGAGCATAGTTTCCAGGAGGATCTGCTCCATGACCTTGGCAGGCACAGAGGTGAGACTGCCAGGCCTGTAGTTCCCCAGGTCTTCCTTTTTTCCCTTTTTAAAAATCGGGGTTATGTTTCCCCTTTTCCAGTCAGTGGGAATGTCACTGGACTGCCATGACTTCTCAAATATGATGGAGAGTGGCTTGGCCACTTCATCCACCAGTTCCCTCATGACCTGTGTTTCATCAGGTCCCATGGCCTTGTACAGTTTCAGGTTCTTTAGATATGCTCAAATGTGTTCTTTTCCTACAATGGGCAGTTCTTCATTCTCCCAGACCCGACTTTTGCCTTCTGACACTTGGGCAGTGTGGCTGGAGCAGGTCTCCCATTCCCTTCTGAAGAGGTTTCACGTTTTCCCTAGACTTCCATTTACTTCTGACATACCTATAGAAACTTTTCTTGTTGCCCTTGCATTCCCTGGCCAGATTTAATCCTCTGAGGGCTTTAGCTTTCCTAACCTGATTTCTGGCTGCTCAGACAATTTCTCTGTATTCCTCCTGGGCTACCTGTCCTTGCTTCCACCCTCTGTAGTCTTCCTTGTTATGCCTGAGTTTGTCCAGAAGCAAATTGTTCATCCATGCAGGCCTCTGGGCATTTTTGACTGAGTTTCTCTTCGTTGGAATGCACTGCTCCAATGCTTTCTCGGGCCCTTCTTCCCTACAGGGCTTTGTCTCATGGTACTCTATCAAGCAGGCCCATCTGTAGGTCAAAGTCTGCTATTTTGACATCCAGGGTATTGAGCTTGCTGTTTGCCCTCCTCACTGCCCCGAGGATCTTGATCTCCACCATTACTTCATGGTCACTGCAGCTGAGGCTACCCTTGAGTTTCACATTGCCCACCAGCCTCTCCTTATTGGTGAGAACAAGGTCCAGCATGGCACATGTCCTCATTGACTCCTCTGCCACTCAGAGAAAGAAGTTATCATCAATACGTTCCAGGAACCTCCTGGACTGCTTATGTCCTGCTGTCTTGTCCCAACAGATGTCAGGGTGGTTGAAGTCCCCCATGAGGAACAGGGCTTGTGCATGTGAGGCCATTCATCTGCTTGCTTTTTCTGGCTGGGGGTCCTTTAGCAGTCCCTCACTTTAGTGTCATCTGTCCTTGCCCTCTTGTTAATCTTGACCCTCTAAGCTCTCAGTCGGCTCCTCCATCCCCAGGTGGGGCTCCATGCACCCCAGCTGGTCCTTGACAATAGAGGATGACACCCCCTCTTCCTCTCCCCTGCCTGTCCTTCCTAAAGAGCCTGTATCCTTCTGTTCCAACACTCCAGTCATAGGAGCCACCCCACCACATCTCCATGGTGCCAATGAGATCATAGCCCTGGAGAAGTGCCCACATCTCCAACTCTTCTTTTTTGTTCCCCATGCCAAGTGCTTTTGCATAGAGGTATTTTAGTTGGGTCCCTGATGAAACTGACTGACTGGCTGGAGTGATAGAAATTTCTCTGAGGTGCTTCACGTGTGTTTGTCTGTTGGCTCATATGACCTCAGGAGCCTCTGGCTCATCTGCATAATACTTCAAGCATGCTGCAGTGTATCTGGCACATCTCTGAGCAACAGGATGAGGGCCCTCACTGGCACCTCGTGCCTCTAAACTTGGCATGTCATCGCACAGCTTGTCAACAGCAAATCCGAAATTATCTCCCTCCCCCTTCAAGTGTAGTCTAAAGCCCTGTCAATGAGCCCCACAAGCTCCTGAGCAAAGACCCTCCTCCCGCTTTGAGAAAGGTGAATCTGATCTGATGCCAGCAACCTTGGTGCCATATAGGCCGTCCCATTATCAAAAAAACCCAAAACTGTGCTGGTGACACCAGCCATGGAGACATGTATTAATAGACAGTGTCCGTTTGTTTCTTCCAGTGTCGCTGCTTGCAACTGGAATGAGAAAGGGAAAAATAAACTGCTCTCCAGATTCCTCAGCAACTGTCCCAAGGCCCTGAAGTCTCTTTTGATCACTTCGACTACGTATTGTGGCCTCTTTGTCCCCTCCATGGAAGACCAGCAGTGGGTAATAGTCCAAGGGCTGTGTTGCTTTCCGTGTTCTTGGAGCTGCAGCGAGGGACTTCAACTACTGGTCCTGGAGTCCGAGGAAACACCTCACCCTCGGGGCCAAGTGATCACGACATCAATATGATGGATGAGCAAAATGGCGTTTATTAAACTGCGTCACAGGTTTATATACTCCCTTTATGGGGTGTGGCCACTGCGGGGCTCTGTGCAGGTCATAGGGGTGTGCCTAAGCTCACCGTACAACGCGAGATCTTCTGAATGGGATTCCCTACAGGGCTGTACCAGGCTAGGAAGTTTTCTAGTAACGTCCTTAACCCAGGCCCCAGGAAGACAGCAGACTTCCCTAAGTGGAGGGTCAGTCAAGCATATCAGATCCTCTGTAACCCTCAGAAGGGAGTCACCTACAACTGTAACCCACCTTTTCTTCCTCTTGGAGGTGGTTGTGATATGGGGGGTAGGCCTTTCTGTCCTTTGCATCACCTCTGGTGTAGATGAACCATCATCCACATCATTCATTGACTCACCTTACACATCCAGAGCTTCATACCTCTAATGAAGTTAATATGAGGAGGTGGTGATAAAAGCGTGTTTTCCTGTTGAATAAGCAGAGGATTTTCACCGCAGTGAAATGTGAGTAAAATACCACTGCTTCACTTTTTTACTTCTTAATTGTGTAGCAGTATTGAAAACAAATTCTATACAAAATGCTGCACATTCACTCTTCCTGCATCTCCGTTTGACTTTTTTGTGGTAGTACGACCGTCAAGGACATTTAAGAAAACATTTAACAGGGTATTCAGAATCCCAAACATAAGCAAGAGTTACAGGATTCCATGAGCTCCTAAGGAAGACTGACATGTCATTACCTGATAATTACTTATGTATGCAAACTACATACAACGCTGAAGGTGTATTTGGGATAGTGTTTTAAACCATCAGTTTCTTCACAGACAGATGTTTGTCACTCTTCCACTTCTGGGTATGAAGTCTGAGTAAAATATTTACATATCTGTGTTGCCAGGCACATGTGTGTGTATGCCCTTTTCTGCACCACTGCTCCACCCTGCATGGATATCCTCAGTGCTTGAAGAATTGTAATGCTCAGCCTTAGCTTAAGTGCCTCACGGCTCCTTTGTACCAAGCAATATCTGAATGATCATCGAAAGGCTCTATCATGGTCCAGTAGGTCTGTAGCGGTACAGATGTTGCAACATTTAGCAGTGACGGTTTTCATGGACTTTATAAGGGCCTACAGCTCTGTTAGCAGAAGATATTCAGCTCTTGCTCTCTCTCTTTAACAGATTTGCACCTACAGTCAGCAGTTAACATCAAATGTTCCTCCAGAGACTCTGTAGCCTCTGGGCTTCAGAGTCATCTCTTTCCTCTCTTATTTCAATTAAATCCATGACTGTGAGAAGACTATAAGCATCAACAGAAATAGCCCAAGTACCATCCCCATCCAACAATAAAGTGCCTCCAAACTGAAGGTGATCCTTGCTTCTCAGGACAAGCCAAAATTCACACTAAAACAATGAACTTACAGGTGCCATTTCACAGACCACCTCCTCACAATCTCCAGTAGCCTGGTTCCTGTCAGAAAAGCTGTCTTGGTCCTACCCTCTTCACAGACTGTCTCATAGACATGTTTTGCCAGGCAATCACCAGGTACAGGTAAAACTTAAATGTACGATTTGGTGCTTTGAACTTTGCTTGCTTCATGCAACTTTGGACTTCAATAGTGCTATCAGGGAGGTGTCAGCACCCTGAACCCTAAGTAAGCCACCCTCTGTGGCTCCTGCTAGCTCTTTGCTGACCTCTCCACTTGGTACTGCCAAAAGTTCTTCAGCTCCCCATCTTTCTGCCTTCTCAGCATGCCCAGCTCTTAAAAACCACCAGCTAAATCTAGATCCAGAGTCTAGTCTGTGGAAAAATAGGAATCACTTTTTTCCAGATGAAAACAAGACCAGGTCTATATTGAAAAAAAGGCAGGTGAATGTTGTCCTCTATAACTGTATCTGGAGCAGTTTATTTATCTGGAGCACAGTCAGCAGTAAACATTTTGCTGCAGTGTGTTTTTCTTCTGCAGCTGAGCATTCTCAAACAACCCTGCATAACTTAAACTTACAGACATTTCTATTAGTGTTTTTCCTGCTCAGCCTCTGCTCTTATGCTGAGCATAATTTTAAATTGATAGTCCTTACCTGTGGTTTTTTGTACAACCACTGTGTACAAAAGTGGTGAGGCACTGGAACAAGTTGCCCAGAGAAGCTGTGGAGGCCCCCTCCCTGGAAGTGTTGAAAGTCAGGTTGGATGGGTCTTTGAGCAACCTGGTCTAGTGTAGGGTGTCCCTGCCCATGGCAGGGGGGTTGGAGCTAGATGATCTTCAAGGTCCCTTCCAACCCAAACCATGCTATGATTCTGTGAACTTCAGATTCTGCTGCTGTGAATGTCTAGTAATTTGAAGAGTCCTTCAGGTTTTTCAAAGCCTTTCTAAATTTTCTGCTTTACTTTTTGCATGTACATACAAAGAAAAGATTCAAACAAACCCATGTCACCACTCTCCGTCTTCTTTGCCTTATACATCGTGCAGGTTACAACCGTAACTTGATCTGCTTGCACCCATTTGTGTCTGCAAATGCCAGATCTGGCAGCTGAGGATTTGGCCTTTCCAGTCTGCTCACTGATCAGGCAGGACAAAGGAGACTCCTAATCTCTCTTATTCCACAAATGCAGCAAGGCTGTAGCAGACTGTCTTGGGGCGATGCCACTCTGCTTCTTCCCTGTCCCACACCGGCATGGCAGCTTTATGACTGTGCATTAGTAGTGTACATCACCATGAAACTTCTTTTAAAAACATTACATTAGTTTACAAGAGCTTTCACTTTGTCATGCATTCACTAAATCTCCCAACAAAAAGCAGTTATTAGTTCAATATTACCCCACCTAGTAATTTTTGTCAATGCTTTGTGAATATATCCTGCTTAGTTGTATTCGGTTTTCAAGTTGGGGGGGGCAGGGGGGTGATGGAGTATTAGGGGAAGCAAATGTTTAGTCTCTGTCATATAACCAGCATATTTCTGTCCTTCAACCAGAAATTATTTTATTTTCTTTCTTTCTGGTAAACAACTTTTGTGCTTTCTTTCCTCTGTCCTCATTTTTCTTAATTCTTACAATATCTGCCAGTTAAACAAGTATGTCTTCCAGTAGGCAGGAAGACAATGCAATTCCTGTTGCGCACCAATTATATTAAGCATCTGATACCGTGAAATTATACACTCAATTTAAAAATAGTTGAAAAGAGGAAGAGAGGGTGTAAGAACAAATTATTAGCAGCCTATTTGTCGGTCACACTGCTGATAAATCTACAGAGATAATAGGAGAAGAATTTTTGGGAAAGCTGTGGGATTCTACTCCATAGGAGGCTTTGTTGTGATTACTGCTCATGTCATAGAGCTTTTGCTCTTCCTGTCAAACACCAGTTTGGTAACAAGTTACATGCACCTTGTTCAATTTAGAATAACAATTATTATAAAATATTCAGCAGGTGTGCACTTCAAAAGCTCTTGCTAGCTATATTCCCCATGTTATGTATAGATTTCCTGGAAATATGTAGTATCTTTAAAGCACAAATTGACTTTCAAAGGGTACTCATCTATTTTTCTCTCAGTATTTTATTCAGGAATAAGAATGTGTCCTCTGGTGACTGCAGCTGACAGCTGTGGATGAAAGCTGTTGTGTTAAGTGCTGTCTTCTCTGTTTTTAAGTCCTCCCTCATCATGTCCAGGCTGATGTCAGTCCAGGACTTCTTTCATTCTTAGTCTTTAGAATCTGAAGTTGTAACCACTTATTTCAAGGCCGGGGGTAAGTCAGAAGGTCTCCACTGAAACTTCATTTACTAAAGAAGGAAAGACAGCATAGTACTGTCAAAATATAATGTATAAAAGCATATCCAGCTGCAGATCAGAACTCTGCTAAAGTTAGTCTACAGAGTTGCAAATGCAAATAAAACTCAGGGGTTTGGTTCTGTTGTTAGTGGTAATTTAAAATGCCAGTACTCCTTACTGTAGAAGTGGAAATCAGCCTTCACTCTGGGGTCTACCCTAAACGATCCTGAGTGAACATCCTCAGTGTCAGATGGACTACCTCAGCTGATCTCAAAAACCTGAAACTTGCTGATGAACACTGAATACAGTTCTTGGATTAGATCTGCACATAGTCATAGTGCTTGCAGAGTTGCAAGAAGCAAATTAACCTTTTGCTCTGAGAATAAGAGGCTTGTTTTCTCTTTGTGTGTTTTGGGTTCAGTAGCGTATCTCAGTCTAAATTATACATTTGGCTGGAAAAACTAAAAGGAAGTTTTAGAATGTGATGTGATGAGGCAAACCAGTGTGCCTCTGGGACAGGCCATCACAGCTGTCCAATCTGTGGCAGCTTGCTCAGGGTTGGAATGGTTCATTAAAGGGCATGGTCTGATTCTCATCTATCCATGAAGTGTTGCAAGATGAGCTTTTAAGGAAACCAAGTAGCTACCCATTTTGTGTATCTAAAGCTGCAGTCATGCAGTCATTTGACACAGATGCCTCTTCACTCCTTCATTCACCTCAACAGAGCTGGGACAAGGCTCTAGGAAGAGAGTAGAACTAATAAGGTTTAGCTGACCTGCCTTGACACCTCATCTCTACCTCTTACCATCAGCTGTTGCTGAGAGAAGGTGTAGGAGTCAACGGAGCAACCTCTACCCTGGCAACTGGGGAAGCAGAAGTTCTTGTCATTTAGGTACTCTCTGCTGATTCTTCCCTTTCATTCCCCATGGCAGTGTCCTTGGCTAGTGTTGCTGCTTCCTCTCCTTCCGCAGAAAGGATTCACAAGAGGATGAGTAGGGGCTGATATGCAGGAGGTTACATGGCTCCTCTCATAGGTTAGAAGCAGGTGAACAAACAGCTGAGGAAGTGAGGGTTTGTCGCTACAAATGTTGTATTCAGAGGTACCAGAAAAGGGGACCCCAGAAGGGCTGGTTCATTGCAGGACAAAAAAAAAACCAAAACAAAACAAAAAAAAACCACCAAGAGATTTCTCATTCACAGCCTCTAAAAACTCCACTGGTCCTTCCCTACCCCAGAAATCCTCATCTCTTGGTGAGATTCACCTTGAATCTTTGTCCTGGTTTTGACTGGGGTAGCATTAATTTTCTTCATAGTAGCTAGTATGAAGCTATGTTTTCCTTGTGTGCACAGCTTTTGCTTTACTTCTTAAACTGTCTTTATCACAACCCAGGAGTTTTCTCACTTTTGCCCTTCTGATACTCCTGCCCCATCCCACCAAGGAGGAGTGGATGAGTGGTTGTATGGGGCTGAGCTGCCCGTTGAGGTTGAACTATGACAATCCTGAAAATCTCCTTTATCTCTGCCAGTCCCCCTCACTCTTCTTCGTCTTCAGAGACTCCTGCAGATTCTTCCCGGCCCTGCTTCCAAACTCTTTTCCTACTCAAATCCCTTCTGCTGTCACTGCCAAACTGAGTTTTGTCTTTGATCCAACCCTGCTAATGGCATCTTCTTCACTTCCACGAAGTGTACATATATAGGTCCCCAGGTGCCTGCAAGATTATGGTACGTGATTTTATTTAAGCACATTTTTAAAAATAGTTTCCTCATGAGTAACAGACTGACAATCCACAAATACAAAAGTAGTTTCCTGAGTATACCAGTTACAAAATGTTTAGCAGTTCTACTCCAACTCTTTCAATATGCTGCATGTTGTGTTTCTCAACTACCTTTTTATTCGTAGCAGTCATACTGTATCTATACATTGATGTCATGTTTTGTTAAGTATTTGATACGCTGAACAGCCCAAATGCAATAAAACACCACACTTTAAAGCTGGAAGAACTCATAGAATCATACAAGCAAGGAATGGTTAGGGCTGGAAGTGATCTCAAAGATTATCTAATTCCAACCCCACTGCCATGGGCAGGGACAGCCTCCGCTAGACCAGGTTGCCCAAAGCCCCATCCAACCTGGCCTTGAACACTTCATAAAATCATAGAATATCACGAGTTGGAAGGGACCCATAACCATCATCGAGTCCAACTCCTGGCTCCACACAGGACCAGCCCAATCAGAGCAGATGACTGAGAGTGTTGTCCAGGCACTTCTTGAACTCAGCCAGGCTCGGTGCGGTGACCACTTCCCTGGGGAGCCTGTTCCAGTGCCCAACCAACCTCTTGGTGAGGAACCTCTTGCTGATACTACACCTAAACCACCCCTGTCACAGCTTCATGCCATTCCCTTGGGTTCTATTGCTGGTCACCAGAAGGAGGAGATCAGCACCCGCCCCTTCATTCCCACCTGTGAGGGAGCTGTAGGCCACCATGAGGTCTCCCCTCAATCTCCTCTTCTCCAGGCTCAACAAAACCAAGAGACTTCAGCCTCTCCTCATACGTCTTCCCCTCTAGACCCTTCACCATCCTGGTTGCCTGCCTCTGGACACTCTCCAGCAGTTTTATGTCCTTTTTGTACTGTGGCACCCACAACTGCACCCAGTACTCAAGGTGAGGCCGCACCAGCACAATGTGAAGTGGGACAATCACTTCCCTAGAGCGGCTGGCAATGCCATGCTTGATGCACCCCAGGACGCAGCTGCCCTTCCTGGCAGCCTGGGCACACTGCTGGCTCATGTTCAACTTGCTGTCAACCAAGACCCCCAAGTCCCTCTCAGCATGGCTGCTCTCCAGCATCTCATCGCCCAGTCTGTATGTACAGCCGGGGTTGCCCCTTCCCAGGTGCAGAATCTGGCACTTGCTCTTGTTAAACTTCATGCGGTTAGTGATTGCCCAGTTCTCTGATCTGTCCAGATCTCTCTGCAAGGCCTCTCCACCCTCGACAGAATCAACGGCTCCTCCACATTTAGTATCATCTGCTAACTTGCTCACGACACCTTCTAGTCCTACATCCAAGTCGTTTATGAAAACATTAAAAAGAACTGGCTCTGAAATGGAGCCTTGGGGAAGCCCAGTAGTGACTGGGCCTGATGTAACCCTGTTTACCATAACTCTTTGGGGCCAACCCCTCAACCAGTTGCTCACCCACAGCATTATGTGTTTGTGATACTGTATGCTGGCCATTTTGTCCAGAAGGATACTGTGAAAGAGTATCAAAATCTTTAACCAAATCTAAAAAAATGGCATCAACTGACTTTTCACTTCCAGGGATGTGGCCTCCACAGCTTCTCTAGACAACCTGTTCCAGTGCCTCACCACCCTTACAGGGAAGAGTTTCTTCATAATATCTCATCTAAATCCCCCCTCTTTCAGTTTAAACCCATACCTTCTTGTCCTAGAACTACCCTTACTACACTCCCTGGGAAACAGCCTCTTGCCAGCTTTTCTGTAGGCCCCCTTGAGGTACTGGAAGGCCACAATTACATCTCCCCAGAGCCTTCTCTTCTCCAGGCTGAACTAGCCCAACTCTCTCAGCCTGTCCTCATAGTAGAGGTGCTCCAGCCCTCTGATCAACTTTGTGGCCCTCCTCTGGACTTGCTCCAGCAGATCCATGTCTTTCCTGCACTCAGGACTCCAGAGCTGGACACAGTACTCCATCTGGGGTCTCACAAGAGCAGAGTAGAGGGGGAGAAATAACCTTGTTGACCTGCTGGCCACACAGTTTTTGATGCAGCCCAGGACACGGCTGGCGTTCTGGGCTGCTAGCGTGCATTGCCAGCTCATGTTGAGCACATCATCAACCAGCACACCCAAGTCCTTCTCCTCAGGGCTGCTCTCAATCCATTCTGTGCACAGCCTGTAGTTGTGCTTGGGATTTCCCCAACCCATGTGCATGAACTTGCAGTCGGCCTTGTTAAACTTCATGTGGTTTGCTTGGGCCTACTTCTCAAGCCTGTCAAGGTGGCTCTGGATGGCATCCCTTCCCTCCAGCATGTTCACCGTGAGGGTGACAGAGCACTGGAACAGGCTGCCCAGAGAGGTTGTGGAGTCTCCTTCTCTGGAGACATTCAAAACCCGACTGGACGTGTTCCTGAGTGATGTGCTCTAGGTGGCCCTGCCTTGGCAGGGAGGGTTGGACTAGATGATCTTTCGAGGTCCCTTCCAACCCTTGTGATTCTGTGATTCTGTGATTCAGTGACCACACCACACAGTTTGGTTGTCAGCAAATTTGCTGAAGGTTCACTCAATCCCACTGTCCATGTCACCGACAAAGATGTTAAACAGTACTGGTCCCAGTACCAACCCCAAAGGAGCCCCACTTGTCACTTCTGTCCACTTGGACGTTGAACCATGGACCACAACTCTTTGAGTGTGGCCATCCACCCAGTTCCTTGTCCAGCGAGTGGTCCATCCTCTGAATCCATGTCTCTCCAATATAGAGAAAAGGATGTTGTGCAGGACAGCATCAAATGCTTTGCACAAGTCCAGGTAGATGACATCAGTTGCCTCTTCCCTTGTCCTCTCTAACATGCACAATCCTTAACTTTGCCAAGACGAAGTCAAGTTCGAGCTGGAGAGTTTGGAAATATTCCCAAGTGATATTTCTCTCATCACATCCTCCAACTACATTTATCTTTTATTGTTGTTGTTGTTGTTGCTTCTGCTCAGCTTTATTTATAAATCTTTGAAAATAGGAATTTATAATGAACAGACAGTTTCTTAAATTACAACACTGAGGCTCTAACAAGTAAACACTACTATAATCAAGCTAATTAAAAGGCCACTTTAAGGATGGAAATCTACATATGAAAAGGAACATAATTTTCCTGATGGTAGTTTTACTATCCTCTTATATTTGCATGCACCCTGTAGAGTCTCACCATCATTTGAAGCTGAGCTACTTAAAGAAAAAGCAGGTTTTCACTCCTAATCTCTTTAAACCAAAGCAATGTTTCTAGTTTTGGCCAACTGGTCCCGTGTTTTTCAAAGTTCATCCTTTGAAGAACTGAAACACTTTCATTTATCCAGAACAGCAGATGCACTGCACACTTGGGGACAAATGAAATGAGCAAGTTGTGTACTGAATTTTTAATGATGTTTCCTTGGTATAGACTTCAGAAAACATTTTTGAAGATTACAAGCTAACTTGATAATGAGCAGTTTTCTTCATTTTAAAACTATGTGGAAAGATCACTATGGGTTTCCATATCCAGAAGCTACTGCAGAATATTCTGGTCTTAGCTTTTTTTTTTCATAGCCAGAAAGGTAAAAACGCAGGGCAAGGGTGACACTAACAAAAGACAATGTCAATTGCACACAAATCTCCTTTCCATCCCCAGTGAAAATCCTTCCTGTGACTGTTGTGTCATAAAATCCCTGTTTTGGTGACAACTAATATGCTTTTTGAAGCTGTAAAGACTTTATTTAGGTTATGAAACGTTTCAAGGAGCTTTCAAGTATGTGATGCAGACACAAATTCAGACAGAAGGGCATTGAGGTCACTTGGAGCTTAGCTGCTGAGGAGTATGGGGCTCATAACTGAAGCTACATAGTTTCTAGACTTTCTTTTTGCAATATATACTTACAGTTCCAGCACTAAATAAACACTGAAAACTCAGGAAATAATTTCATCATTTTCTGAAAGATTGCTGTGAACTTGTATGCTTATGGTATATAACACCTGACAACCATCACAAAGTTTCTCTTAACTGTCCATTCAGTTTCCCAGGGTTCATAATGATTTAAGGCCCCAGAGAATGAAGTGCACTGTGGAGAATTGGTTAGTCAGCTGTGGTTTAATTTATAATGTTTTTTTGACTACAGTTTGGGGTTTTTGCTGTATTGTCTTTAAATGTATTTATTTAGAAGGTGACTGCTACCTTTTACATTAAGCATATGCAGATTTGCAAGAATTTCCTTTGTAATTTTGCTGCTCAGTGAATGGCTTCCATGAGTAACCCAGCATACCCTGTCATGCCCCTGCATTTCTTTTATGTCTTAAGTTCCATTTGGCTGATTTCAGATAGAACCAGGTTTAGGGTACATTTTGTCAGCAGCAGCCAGCAAAGTTTACAATAATCTTCCATTTACTCCATTGGATTAAAATAGTTGTTTCTACCCTGGGAAATTTTCTCACCTGGGAAGAAATAAATAATCAGGAAAGTACTGGGCTAGGTCCCTAATGTGGGGCACAAAATTATTTCTACTGATGTTTTGCAGATAGTAATTCCATATCCATCTGCAGTACCCTAGTGCAACTTAAAGATACCATAGAGTAAGCATACTATCTAGTAAAAGAAAACATCTATCTGTTGCTTGACATGCAGAGTCCACAAGTAGCTAGAATACGCTGTATAAGGGATAATCTGTTTGACTGTTTTCATTTGGTGTTTTAGGGACAAAAATATTGTCAACAAATACTAAGCAGCATTAAACTAATTTCCAATTGATAGATTAAGGTCTAGATTCTTATATTTATATAAGTATCTAATTCCAATTTATTTCAGTCATATGAATGAGTATATTTGCTGTAGAGAAGTTGTGTGTCACTGCTGAATAGGCTTTGTCATTAATGATTTTTAAAAGAGTATTATTATTATGTTAGTGGGAGTAGAATGGGCTGAATATGTTATGCTTCTTATGATATATCTGTGAAGAGTTTAGTGTGTAATATACTACTTGCATCGTCAAGAAATAATTTATATAGTTGGAATATGTACAAGTAATAATAAAAATACTATTTTTAAATACCCACAACCCACGCATACACACACAAAAAGAAATAAAGTAATAATAAATAAAAAAACAAACAACAAAATTTAGAAGAGTCAAAACTGTTCTAAAAAAATGCAGAAAATGCTTTGGCTAAAAATTTGACTGGCTATAGGTATGAATTATTGAAGTAACATAAGTACCTTTCTATTGACAGTACATTAGTGTTGCTGACATTAATTGTCAGGAGGAGAAGAAAAGTTCGTATAAGTTCTGATAAATGTACTACAACCAGAGCTTCAAAGCTGCTTCCGGAAATGTGTTCTGCTCTTTCTTTCCTCACTCAATGGCATCTTCAAAGCAAATCCCGTGACTGGATGTGTAGGCATTGGATGGACCAAGCCTACCTGTTTTATTCAAATAAAGAATCACACTGAGCTGTCACACAGCAATGCACATAATTTTCAGCTGTGCTGCATGAACAGTGATAGTGGTAAAAACCCCCATGCTTGCAAATAAAATCATATAAAAACCCCATTACATAAACTCTTTAAAAATATTCCAGAATTCCTCAGTGATTGACAAAGCTTCTGTTAACCAGTTATCATCCAGTCTTGCGTCTTTCTTTTGCAGAGAAAGACTAAGAAAATAGTAGGGCAATTCTGGTTTCTTACTGGAATTTTTGTTTCTCTGTCCTTTTCAATCAAGCTATAAATGTGAGAATGATACAGAGCCTGGATTGGCCTCATGCACCAACTCATTTTTTACCAACACCAAGTAGTCAAGTGCCCACACAGGTTCCCTTTACGTTTGTTAGCTGCTTTTCAAATGATTGATCATGCTCCTTCCTGGTTACGCTTCCTTTGTGATGAGTGAATGAGACACAGGGAGAGCCAGTGAAAGGATTTTAGTCAAGCAAATTTCCACTGTGCATCCTACGCAAACAGGCCAGTAGCTTTCTCCATCAAGGGCTGGAGGTGTCTGAAACATAACCCTCTCATGACAAAAGAGGTGTCAGTGTGGTGGGGTTAGTTAGTGATATTCCAGTCATTTGTTGCTTGTCCCTACTGTACTTTCATGCCACCAAGTACTGTTGATCCTGGATTTTGCCAGCGCTCAATGCATCATTACATCCCTCCCCTTCTCTCCTTATCCCATAGCTCATCAGATTTACCGTTCATCTGTTCAGTGACCTGGGCTACAAGGTCTAAATCATTGCTGCAAAGTTGCACCAGAAAGCTCAGTAAACATCTTCATCCCTTGGGCACATAGGAAAGCTCATCCATGCAGGAACAAGAGCTTCCTCCTGGGGCGGTTAGAGTGGACCTTTCATCACAAATGTTCTCTGTGTCTGCAGGCTTCTGGGTTTGCTTGCTTTAGCACACGTGCTGTTTTCATGTCTCACATCCCATCATTCCTCCTCTTGTTGCAGAATGACAGACTGTCTGAAAAGATAATCTAAAAGGGCTCTTTTCTGCAGTTTATCTGAAGAAAGTTATTGGATAGTTTGGCATGCAGTGCAATACCAGGAATCTGGAAGCCTGATATTGAAGAGGAGACAGTTATCTCAAATGAGTCTGGTCACCAATTTCTTACAGTAACAGCAACTGTGTGATGGTTATTCCACAAGAATGCAGTAATGCTATCAGACTGAGTAGAATTAATCTGTACTTTTGTCTTTGTAACACAGATAGATTGAAAAATTGGCTTACACACTTCCTGAACCCTTTTTTAAGAGCATTGATCAGTCAGAACATGGAGGACTTTATCAAGGAATCTCATCTTTTTTCTTCAGTGATTTGAAAGTGACATCTGTACTAGGCGGGTTCTTACACAGATTTTCAGGTTTTTGTTCACCAAGGATGCTCAAACCAGACTTTCTGTCATTGCTATCCTGAAGTTAACAAGGAGAAAATATTTTTCCTCTTCTTAAGACCTGTGTGTTGCGGTGGAGAAAAGGAGAGAGGCTGCGTGTGAAAGCAACGATCGCTAAAAGCAAACATATTTTTCAGTACCAAGATACAGTGATGTATCTCTTTGGAATGTTATTACAGTAGGACATGTTCAGCATGAGAAAACTAAGGCCAAATACTGTCAACTTTGCTTGTATGTGCGAGTCTGTGCGCCTTTTAATGACGTGTCGTCTTGTACCCGGTCCTGCCTTTCCTAGTAAGGCAAAATCTGGTAGCTTCCAGTTGAGTGACTAATTCTTGCAGCTTTCTTGGCAAGAAGCAAAGGGCTCTAAGATATGTTCCTCTGCATGTTCTCATGGCACTCTTACTGCTCAGACCTATGAAAGCTCAGGGGAATGAACTATGCAAAATCCTTCATAGATTATTCATTATTCCCCAATGCACTTCTTACAGTAATCTTACTTAGAAACAATCTTTAAATAGAAGTTCACATAATATTATTAATGAAAGAATGTTGCCTGGCAGAGAGGGCTGAAGTGGGAAACACTTGCAAGGGCTGTTGAGTGCTGGGTCTGTGTGACTGTAGGTGTACAGAAGTCAGTGCAATCCACAGTGCCCTGTCCTGAAAAGAAGCTTCACAGGGCTCATGAGAGAATACTCCTGTCATCAAATTTAAGGGTTCTTTGACATTTCTGAACTTGATACTTCGCTTTTGCAGCTTTCCCTAACTTCTATGCCTTTGAAAATTTTGTATTTCATTTATGTACACTGTTTTTACACCTTTCAGATGAAAAAAAAAGAAATGCACTGGACATGAGGGAATTCCTGCCTTCAGTAGCACATTCACCTCAAAATTTAGAAATTATATAACAAATTGAGATGTGGAGAGGCAATCCAGGGAGGTGAAAAACAATTCAAGAATTATTTTCCAGAAGAAGACAATATGAATAATTTGTTTTCATTTAGCTGGGAATCTAGAATTTATTTCAAAAACACGACACATCTCATTGTAACAGACCCTATCCTCAGTAATGTATGCAGCCAACATTTGTACTATTCTTTAACCTCTAAAAAGAGTCACCATGAAGTGACATGGTGACCTTCTCACCATGTATGGGAGGTCTACTGGAGAAATTCCAGTAGGAATGGGACTTTTCAAGACACCAGAAATCATTTCTAAACAAAACCACAAATATAAGCAATGGAATGAAGCGGAACAGAAAACCTCCTCCCTTTCCTTCCTTCTTTCTTCACCCCCATCACAAAACCCTGCGTAAAATGTGTAGGGGAGCTAGTCAGTGAGTCCAAGAACTGTTAAGGCTGGCAGTGATGTCCAGAATGTCAGATGCAAAGGTGAAATGTAAGACAGAAATTGCTGCAAAATACCACCATTTTCTTCTGTTTTCTTGGAAAGCAAGAAGTTTGCAACCAACACATTTTTCAGATTTAACTTTGTTTTTCAGTTGCATATTCTGATCAGGTATGTCTTAAACTGAAAAGTAATTAGTCAGTGTTTAGAAAATATCCAAAGAGAACCAGTGAAGTACATCTGCATACTGATGAGACAGTATCTTAAGTCTTTGCAGCCGGAGGCAGGATTTAGATAGAAAAGCAACATTGAGAATTTCCAGATGAGAGTCTGCCAGGCAGTTGGCCTGGGAGGAGAAGAGTCCAGAGGGAATGTCGTAATCTTGCATTTGACTGAGCAAGCACTTGATTCAAAAGCCAGGAGGGAACATCACCAGCATGGTTTTGTGAAAGACAGGACAGCAGTCTGACGGTGGTGAGTCTGTTCTGTACCTCTAGGTAAGGAATGCATGAAAACCTTACAGTCAGGAATAGAAGCTCCCAAATGATATTGATTAAATCAAAACAGGAGTGTATGAAACCCTGTGACAATACTGGGGAAAGCATTGAATTGTATTCATCTTAGGGGATTTGTCAGACTTTGTCAAAGGCATCGTAGCTTGCTCTACACTTACCATTGATCAAAGAGGGATGAACCCTGTTTCCTCATTAATGTCAGAGTGTGAATTCCCTACAGAGGTTCACCAAAAATGCATCAAAACAACTCCTGGTCCCTACTGATCCAAGTGCAAAGGAAATTTTAGCACAAATATTTCACATAGCAGGCAATGTGTTGGTTTCTGGTCAGAACACATGTTCAGTCATCTTTAAGGATCATTAAAGAAATATTGATGGTTTTAATTTTTTTCAACAAATATTCTAGGGACTAAATGCTGAAGGCTTGAACTGTAAGCAAGTAGTGTTAGTCCTGCTTGTTAATTTGAACAGGCTGAAGAAAAAATAAGGGCTAGAAATTTAAAATATATTCACAAAATCAGGCCAAAACAGTCTTAGAAAACTGAATCTGGATGAAGCCCATGAGTTTCCATGAGCATTACTCTTAAAATCAGTGCATGACTTTGAGGAATAACATTAGTTCTGGAAAATCCTTTCGGTTGTTCTGTCTAATTCTGGAAATGACATAGTGCTCTATCCAACATAAGCATAGCTCAAAAACCTAAGATGAAAGCTCTTTTCTTTATTGATGTGCATATAGATCATACATTTTAGGGTGAGAATTACTGTGGCTAAGGGTCAGATCTGCCCCTGTACAGGCTCCTTTCATCTTGTAGCTTTTAAAATGCCATCCTATCATCCAGGATTTGCTCATGTGACCATAACGCAAACAAAAATAGAACTAGGAATAACACAGGCAGCTAGAAAAACAGCAACATGTTTGAAAAGTAGTGCCTTCCCTAGGAAACCACAACCACACATCCGTCACAGTTTGTACAGAGCCTCTGCCAACAGCTGATCACTGTGTCCTATAATCTACAGCTTTAGCCAATTCCTGCAGCTCTTCATCACCATTAGGCAGAATCCTGTGATGCAATTTGAAGCCTTGGAGCTTGATTGCAAATCAGTATCAAAAGTTAAGATAATTTTATTTTATTTCTCCTTCTCAGAGCACTACAGGAGACAAAAAGCATGATATACTTTACCAGCTTAAACATTTATGAAAAATAGATAAAAGTAACAAAAGATTGACTAGATAGATACAAATAATACTAATAGCACGTTATATCTAATCCCAGACTCCATGCTGCCACAATAACTAGTTAATTTAAAAGTATTTCTGTACCTCTGGTGTACTTTTCATGACAACAGGGGGTTTTATTCAAGTGAGTGAGCACAGAGGGGAGCACTTGCAGAACTTCTTTTTTGTTCTGATTACTTTGGTTATAAAAAAAGGTTTTGTCAAATTAATGCTTACTGAAGAGGTGGAAATAGACCTAATGCAAGCCTAGTGGAAGTGCTCACAGGCTGAGACTGTCTCACTTTCTGTACTCAGGCAAAACTCCAGCTGGTTCATTACTTTAAAAATCTTTTCTTGTGTTCAGCATCTGGCCTGAATGTATTGGGTTTCACTGAAAAATGCAGACAGTCTGTTTGTTGTTTTTTCTATTTACTTCTGCATCTAATTGACTTTAAATGGAAGAGAAAACACCAAGGCATATGTAATGCCCAACTATGGGTAATACAGGTCAAGTCTTCATATCCAGTGACAAATACGGAGCCATGGAAGCAAAGAACTCAGCCTTACTGCTACTTCTCGTACTAGTTCCTTCTATGATCTTAATACTTTGCTTTGCTTATTTTACTTTGGACCCCATTTTGTGTAGCAGAGAGATAATAAACTTACCTGTGCTTATAAAGGACTTTGAGAACTATCATGAAAAACACTATAGAAATGCTACATGTTCTGGTTTAGTTTGATAAGTTTGGGTGACTCACTATCTATTCAAAAGCTCAGTGCATCTGCCATGTAATGATTGGCAGAGCATCACAGGGGATATTTGCAATAGGGAAAAGTCACCATCTTACTAATGGTGTCTTATCTTTTTCCACTGAAGACATTGGGAGTTTTGCCAGTAATTTCAGAGACAGTATGCCCATTCCCATAATCTCCTTTGAAAATTACACCCAGAGGAGAAGACAAGTAGGATCTAAAAACTGCATTGCTCTTAGAACAACATTCTATGTTGTAGCAGCAGCAATGCTGGAGACTTGCTTTGTTCTTTCACTGCTAAAAAATATCCTTCAGGATTTATGTCACAGTCACACTCATTTATAAGTGCACTAACACCACCTCATCACGTATTTCTAACAGGACTCCTCACAGAAATATGTGGCATAGATGCAGTTTGAAAGAGCTATTATTTTCCAATATCTGGGTTATATTATATAGCTAGTTCTCAGAATGCCATTTTTTTTCCATAAAGCTAGACTCATGCTTTTTCCAGGGGAATATACTGGGTGAGAACCTGGATAGGTAAACTGTATGCTTTTGAGTCTCTGGGTCAGAGAGTAATGTGCAGTTTCACTCCCTATTTCCTTGCCTTGATGATGTATCAGGTTGTCTCTGTTGGAGAGTAGAGCTAGGGTATCTGAAAGTAGATTTAAAGGATGCAGCAAAAAGCTGCAGAGGACACCCTTTCTCAGTGCAGATGACCATGACAAATGCTTCTAGCAGAGGTCACCTGACACATCTTCACTGCAAAGCCAAAATAGTGCTGAGAGTCTGAGTGAGCTTTCACTTCTGGTTTGCAATCACCTACAGGTAACTTTCCCTTGTGAGCAGGAGAGGAAGAAGTGCTGGGATCTAACGTTTGCTCAAGACACATGGACATTTCAAGATGCTGACACAAGTACCAAGATGCTTTTAAAAAGAAATAGAGATTGTGCAGTTATATTCTTCCACCTCTCTATCCTATAAACAGCAGGAAGAAAAAGGGCATGGGAACGAACGATAGTCTCTGTCTTCCCATCTTTGTGAAGGCAAAGTCTAAATCACTTGTCTTAAGTTCATCAATGTTTTAGTGCCATCAAGTTCTCTCCTATTTATGCGTGATCTAAGTGCCTGGCTAGTAATAAATATGCTTCTTCTTCTAACGAGATTGTAGGAAACACAAAGCATTTAGTAAGTCCTATCTACAACCAACAAGATAATCACAAACCAGGAAAGGAATTTTAACTCTGCCTGCAATCAAAAGGAGCTGGATGCTACACAGGAAAGTCTGTATTAGGCATAAAGTCTTTCAAAGCTCAGCAGAGTTCAAAAAAGGAATTAAGTTTGGTTCTGTAATTGAATCAAGACAGGGTTTGGATTCACTTACTTCCTTATTAAAATGATGAACACATGAGAGGTGCCACTTGCCTCACAGATCCCTTCACAATGATATGATCTGAATTATTTAAACACAGTTACATCTCTATTTTTTTGCATGCAGTGCACTTGGTTTGGAGTCACAGAAAGCGAGTGTGCAGCAATGATGCTGCACCTTTCCTGGGAGCACAGTCAGTCCAGGCACCAAGGGAGATGTTTAGCTGAGACAAACAGAAATGCAGCAGCCAGCATGTGCTTGAGTGACCCTGTGTAAACATTTCCAGGTCTTGGCCATGCTTCTTTGTTCCAAGGCCTCCTGAGGTATCTAATAACTGTGCATGTCTCTGGTGCCACTCCTGAGATCACACATCCTCCTCAAAGCATGGCACCAATTAACTTGGGCTGGCTTTGCAAACGCAACTCGTGCTCATCACACACAACCCAGTGACTAAAGAAATAAACCCTGCTGGGTACTAAGAGGCTCTATGGGCACCTGTGTCACAGTAGTTGCCATAAGAAGGAACAGATCCTAAGAGATATTATAATTTTCTAGTTTTTCTATTTTCTAAAACATCCTGGCCTCACATTTCCTAGGGAGCTGAGGTGTGACCTGAGATAATTAATTCTTCATTGAGAAATATGCAAGTTTATCTTAAAAAACTCAATGTTTAAAGGGCATAGAGTGGAATTTAGCCACCGAGCTGCCCAGGGGTGGGTGTCTGGCATCCCCTGGCCCAGTGCCGAGGGAACCGAAGGAGTAGCCTAAAACCAACAGGATTACAAGTAAGCCTCAACTTTTTCCCATATCTTTGTATACAGGACAAAGAAAGAATGCCAGTTGAAGCACTCAAAAAGAGAAGATAGTCTACATTTTCCATTGTAGGTCATAGTTTTGTGATCTCCAGTTTGAATTCTCAAACTGAAATATACTCCTTTACCTCTGGATGGTATTTCACCTGTCATATATATCCAGTTAAAGCATGAATTTTAAATGAGCAAACTTTTTTTCCCCTTCGATTTAAAGAATGAAACTGAGAAAGTGGGTCAGTATATTCTGTCCATCTCAATGGTGGTCCAGTAGGCCGGAATAAATACAGTTATAAATTCCACCTTCCTGAATCAGACGTAGCCATATACTTCTGTGCAAGAACTTTGCACATTAGAAGTTCACAGTAATGGCAGTCTTAGCTGGAGAAAAAAAATGCTAATTGACAATGCTTTCAAAGCAGAGGTAGGCCAAACGGTGTCACCTCCTGCAAACTGATATTTTCAAAAGCTGTTTTTGCTGATTTTTTTTTGTCGTAAGAAATATTGGGGGAAAAGGCTTCAGTGAAACCGAACAACTTTAGTTTGATTTTTTTTCTTTCAGCTTACATGTGTACAACAAGATTTCTTTTCTCCCTTTTATGGTTTGGGAATGACAGTTTTTATGCGAAAAGTCAGAGTGCTTTAAGGAACAGCATCACCATGGAGCAGCACTATGTACAGTGTAGGAAAATATGCTTCATGCAAGAAGGGAGGGAGTTACAGAAAGTCGGGCCCCTCTGGCCTCAAACGAAGCCTTCAGCTTCTGCCTGGCCAGCTCTGCCTCACTGCAGCACTGCTGCAGTACACTGGATGCATCTTCCTCACATCTCCAGAGGTTACAGTACATATGTATGCATGTTAGCACTGGGGAGGGCTGGCCCCAGCATGTTTGCTTTAGCTCTTCTCTGAATAAAAATGTTAGAGCTTTAAGTGATGTGAAGTCACCTCAAAAACAGCACTTAGTCTGCAGACTGGATTCCTTTGTCTTTCCATTCCAAGGTAATACAGGTGTGGATGCACACATATTAAAGACATCATATTCCTTGGATGACAAAGGAAATGTTATGCTTAGAGCAGCTGGTCACCACTAGTACACTAAGCACTGCTTGGGTTGCTTTCACCTGTCATTTCTGTTGCATCTTATAACAAGACTGGCAGACTCGGATAAAGCCTTTTTTGAAGCACTTCTTGCATGATCAGCTTTATAGCTTGAGGAAAGAAATAAAAGATATTTTGGCTTGAAGTTGCTAGTTAGGAGCTCCTCTAATCAGTGTTCTGGCCATAGATTCCTGAGTGAAAGCATTTGCAGTAAGCAGATACAGTTAGGTCAGCGGTATAATTGCGAATTTCCCAACGTAATTGGGAAATAAGGACCCAACACTTAGCACAACCCTCTGTCTTTCTAGAGAAGAAAGGTACAGAAATCCTTGAGCATGTGTTTAAGGAAGCTAAGTTGTCCAGCTTGCTGACAGCCACAGTAAAGTCAGCTAAGAATTAATCCAAGCAGGATGAGTGAGGAAAAACTCGAGCTTTAGGCAACAGTCTAAATGTTACTGTTACATGAGAAAAGAGCTATCTGAGGAAAACATCATCGCACCAGTGGTTTCATGTATCTGTTTTTATACAAGTATAAACAAGATGAATTGAATTCAACAGGATGTATACAGCCATGATCCCAATAATTCATCTGATTCATTCAATTTTGGTTTTTTAATTTTTTCTAATGTACCATAGCTTGGATCATGAAACTTTTGAAACCTTTCTCCTCCCACTTTATGTTTTGGTGTCAGATCACTATTTAAGCCAGCTCAGACCCAAACAAAGGCCAGCACTCATATCTACATAAAATATTCCAGATCCTCAATATGTGTAATGTTATGCAGAACGAAAAGAATTCATCACTTAAACAGTTTAGAGACTGCACATAGTGACATTCACATTAGTACTTAACTTTGTGTGTGAATTCAACAGAAGTGGATGACCAGATGAAGTGAAAACAGAACTCTCTAAAAATTGGGCCAACTACAGAATTCAGTTCATGGTTCTTAAATTATTAAACAAGCAGTTTATTGGCATTTTGTGTAGTATCCGGCAACTGTCCAGGGACAAATAAATACCAGCTGAAGCTGATGGCTGGTGCAGCAGAGAGAGTGTTGTGTGACTTACCTCAGCTGAAAACTCTTGACCCTTCTGCATCACTACAGAAAACAAAGTGTAATGACTGTTCTTTCGCTGATAATTTTAACTGTAGTAATTTTAAAAGATGCAACGGCAACGTACAAAAAAAAAAATAAATAAGAGCACCAACAGTTTAGGCACTTATCAAAAAACTCAGCAAAATACCAGCTTGGCAGTCATCTGTCCCTGGAGGTGGCTGGACTCTACAGGTTCTCTCGGTTTTAATCTGAAAGTGCTGTATACACCCTCAGTTACGTCTTCTGCACATATCAGAACTGTTCCAATTCAGCAACTATGCACCTTCACCTGTGTAAACCTTCTCGGTATTCATAAACTAGGTGGAGACTCGCCTAAGGCTCATGGGAGGCACCTGTTAAATAGAGTTACAGCATTTCTACACACAAGAGCACTCAGTAACAAAGAGGAAGCAGACCCGCTACTAGTTGCCCTTTTGAAAGGCAAATAGAGATCCCTACCAGCCTTTTAAGCAATAAGAAAGTGGTTAAATACTCACTTGGTTAAATAACTTGGGAGCCTTGTGTTGTAGGGCCCACTGGGATCAATACAAACCGAAGGAGGGGTTTCATAAGCGGTGAAACTTTCCAGCTCAAGAAAGTTATAGATACCAAAAGATTTCATGTCTTAAAAAACTATACAATTGCCATCTTATACCATGTAATTCTTGACCATATACACAGTGTGAACTTGTTTTTGCAGGCATAGAAATGAAAGCAGTGAATTTCATTCTACAAGAGAGACTGGATATAAGCTGGACAGCCTTGGAGACACCAAGTATCTGGAATAAGTGATAAATGAAATGCATCTTGCTAGCTCTGCAGGACACCTTGAAACCCTAGTGTTACAGAATGGTCTTTTGTCACAAACCAGAGTAACCCTGAAATCAGAACCTTTCCGTATTTTCCCAGACAGGAGAGCTCGTTGTCTTACACTGTTTCATTAACACCTTCCTCTCAGTGACGACAAGCAGGTTAGGAGTCTATGGCTCCCTGTCTACCTTAGGTGATGTTTGCAACTGTTTCATCGTGAACACTGTGAGCAGTTTGTCTCAAATGGCACTAAATCTTGCATGATACAGGGACACTCATCTGAGAGCAAAGCCTGCAGCTCTGGCTGGGGTGTCTGCACCATCTACCCCAGTGGTGGCCGATGCCTCCACCCAGAGAGAGCTGCTGCTCAAGGGAGAGGCTGCAGTGCAGACCTCAGGCTGCAACGAGTGCCCAGACCTTTCCCCTAGGGCAAGGGCAGTCAGCAGACCTGCCTGCACACGGTATGCCCAAGGTGGAGGACCTCCTGCAGCAAGTGGGTGAGCTGCAGGAGGTGATGAGAAGGAGTTAAACATCTGGGTCCAAGAGCAGTCTGCAGTGGACCTACAGGCCACAACCAAACAGCCAAAAACTGTCCCACTGGCACACACGAGCGGGAGGCCACTAATGCAGAGGAATGGAAGATTACAATGGCAAGGACCAGCAAAAGGAAGAGACTTCTCCTGAAGCCTGAGGTGCCCTTGCAGAACCGTTTCACCACTCTGTAGACTGAACGGGAAAGACCCATCACATTAGGACAGATGCTGGAGCTGAATAAGGCAGCCTGATCTGCTCCCCATATACCAACCAAAGCAATTAGGAAAAAACAATGGGTGATAGTAGTAGGCAGTTCTCTTCTGAGAGGTACAGAGGCACCCATTTGCCAACCTGATGCACTCTGACACACAGAGAGGTGTGCTGTTTAGCAGGGGTTCAAATCAGGGATGTCAGTGAGACACTACCAAGCCAGGTACAGTCCACTATTACTCACTGCTGTTGTTTCACATGGGCACCAGTGGTACAGCCAGAAGGAGTCTGAGGAACATGAAGAAGGACTACAGACCCTGTGAGTGGCAGTAAGAGACTCTGGAGCACAGGTGTTTTTTTCATCAATCCTCCTAGTCAAAAGAAAGGGGTTTGAAAGGGTCACTTGAACCTTGAGATTCAGCAAATGGTTACAGAACTGGCACCTCAGTGAAAACTGGAGAAGGATCACAGATCAACAGAACACCTGAAGTGTGGCACAAAGGAATTCCAGCCACTCCAGCCAGTCAGTCAGTTTCATCAGGGGCCCAACTAAAACACCTAACATAGCATGGGGAATAAACAAGAGAAGCTAGAGGTGTGCGCACGCATGCAGGGCTATGATCTCATTGGCGTCACAGAGACATGGTGGGTGTACTGGGTCTGGCTGAGCTGGAGTTAATTTCCCTGTAGCAGCCCTTCCAGCGCTGTGCATTGGTGGCAGCAAGGTGCTGATAACACACCAGGGTTTTGGCTACTGCCGAGCAGTGCCGGCACACATCAAGGCTGTGTCTCCAACCCTTCTTCCCCCCCCTCAGCAGCAGACTGGGGGTGGGCAAGATCCTGGGAGGGGACACAGCCAGGACAGCTGACCCAGACTGGCCAAACGGATATTCCATACCATATGGTGTCTGCTAAGCATGAGAGAGAGGGGGAGGAACGGGGCCGTTCGGGTTTTTTTTCAACGTTTTGTCTTCCAGGGCAGCCACTATGCTTTTTGGAGCCCTGCTTCCCAGGAAGTGGCCGGACATCGCCTGCTGATGGGAAGTAGAGAATAATCTTTTGTTTTTCCTTCCTTTGCTTTCGTGTGCAGTCTTGCTTTCGCTATATTAAAACTGCCTTTATCCAAACCCACGATTCTGGAGTTGTCTTTTCCATCTTATTTTTTTTCTCTCCCCTCTCTGCCCTGCTGAGGAGGGGACTGATAGAGCGGCTTGGTGGGCACCTGGCATTTAGCCAAGGTTAAACCACTACAGCTTCTATGACTGGAGTGTTGGAACAGAAGGATACAGGCTCTTTAGGAAGGACAGGCAGGGGAGAGTAGGAGAGGGAGTCACCCTCTATGTCAAGGACCATCTGGAGTGCATGGAGCCCCACCTGGGGATGG
>VWZZ01000579.1:28982-99544 GCA_013399095.1 Psophia crepitans
CCCTTCACCAGTTTCGTTGCCCTTCTTTGGACACGCTCCAGCACCTCGATGTCTTTCTTGTGGTGAGGGGCCCAAAATTGAACACAGTACTCGAGGTGTGGCCTCACCAGGGCTGAGTACAGGGGGACGATCACCTCCCTAGTCCTGCTGGCCACACTATTTCTGATACAAGCCAGGATGCTGTTGGCCTTCTGGGCCACTTGGGCACACTGCCAGGTCGTGTTCAGCCACATGTCGACCAACATCCCCAGGTCCTTTTCCTCCAGGCAACTCTGTCCCAAGTCTGTAGCGCTGCCTGGGGTTGTTGTGACACAAGTGCAGGAGCCAGCACTTGCCCTTGTTGAACCTCATACAGTTGACCTCGGCCCATCGATCCAGCCTGTCCAGATCCCTCTGCAGAGCCTTCCTACCCTCCAGCAGATCAACACTTCATCCCAACTTAGCGCCATCCGCAAACTTACTGAGGACACACTCAACCCCCTCATCCAAACCATTGACAAAGATATTAAACAAGTCTGGCCCCAAGATTGAGTGAACCCTGGGGAACATCGCTTGTGATGGGCCACCAACTGGATTTAGCTTTGTTCACCACAACTCTCTGGGCTCGGCGTTTCAACCAGTTTTTTACCCAGCAAAGGGTGCACCTCTCCAAGCCATGAACTGCCAGCTTCTCTAGGAGAATGCTGTGGGAGACTGTGTCGAAGGCTTTACTGAATTCCAGGTAGATGACATTCACAGCCTTTCCCTCATTCACTAGTGGGTCACCAGGTCATAGAAGGAGATGAGGTTGGTCAAGCAGGACCTGCCTTTCATGAGCTCATGCTGGCTGGGCCTGATTCCCTGGCTGTCTAGCACATGCTTGGTGAGTGCACTCAAGATTAACTGTTCCATAATCTTCCCTGGCACCGAGGTAAGACTGACAGGCCTGTAGTTTTCTGGATCCTCCTTCCAGCCCTTCTTGTAGACGGACATCACACTGGCAAGCCTCCAGTCGCCTAGGACCTCCCCTGTTAAGCACAACCATTGATAAATGATGGATAGTGGCTCGGCAAGCTCTTCCACCACGTCCCTCAGTACTTTTGGGTGTATCCCATCTAGCCCCATAGACTTGTGAGTGTCCAGGTGGCATAGTATGTCGTGAACTGCTTCCTCTTGGATTGTGGTGGGTTTATTCTGCCCGCCGTCCCTGTCTTCCAGCTCAGGGGGCTGAATACCCTGGGGACAACTGGTCTGACTATTAAAGACTGAGGGAAAGAAGTCATTAAGCACCTCAGCCATTGAAGAAGCTGCTAGAAGCTTCCCCTGTGTCCAACAGAGACAATGGCAGCCAGCTCCAAGACAGATCCACCTCTGGCCAAGGCCGAACCAATCAACAACAGTAGTAGCACCTCTATGATAACATATTTAAGGAGGGAAAGAAACAAGTGCAGGAGCTTTTTCAGCCAGAGAGAGAAGTGAGAAGATGTAGGAAACTCCACGGACACCAAGATCACTGAAGAAGGAGGGCCAGGAGATGCTCCAGGCACTGGAGCAGAGACTCCCCTGTGGCCCATGGTGAAGACCATGGTGAGGCAGGCTGGCCCCCTGCAGCCCATAAAGGAGGAATCATGGGGTGCAGATATTCCACCTGCAGCCCATGGAGGACCTTATGCCGGACCTTATGCAGGTGGAGACACCTGAAGGAGGCTGTGACCCCATGGGAAGCCCCATGGCTTGCTGGAGCAAGTTCCTGGCAGGACCTGTGGCCCCATGGAGAGAGGAGCCCATGCTGGAGCAGGTTTGCTGGCAGGATTTGTGACCCTGTGGGGTGATCCACACTGGAGCAGTTTGCTTCTGAAGGTTTGCACCCTGTGGGAGAGACCCACAGGAGCAGTTTGTGAAGGACTGTAGCCCGTGGGAAGAACCCACGCTGGACAAGTTGGTGGAGGACTGTCTCCAGTGAGAGGGACCCTACGTTGGTGTAGGGGCAGAGTCCTCCTCGTGAGGAAGAAGTGGCCAAAACAACATATGATCAACTGACCACAACCTCCATCCCTGTTTCCCTGCGCTGCTGGGGGCGAGCAGGAAGAGATCAGGAGTGAAGGTAAGCAAGGAGGGGTGGGGGGAGGTGTTTTAAGATTTGTTTTTATTTCTCACTGCTCTGCTCTGTGTTTTCATCTAACAAACTACATGAATTCCTCTCATAAGTCTGGTCTGTTTTGCCTGGAACGGTAGTCGGTGAACAACCTTTCCCTGTCCTGATCTTGACCCATGAGCCGTTCGTTACACCTTTTATCCCCTATCTAGTTAAGGAGGAGGAGCGATAGAGCAGCTTCAGTGGGCACCTGGACTTCAGCCAGGGTCAGCCCACCATAGACTGCCTCTCAGACAAGAATGGTGTTGTGTTGACAAGAGGTGCACTGCGCTCGAAAATCCAGTCCATAAATTTATGTTGCACCCCTGCTCTCTTAGCATTGTCATCCCACCTGCAGGACCATGTTCAATTTGCTTTACGTGAGCCCTGCTTCCTTTACTATACATTTCGGCTTGCTAGAAAACTCATCAAACAATTTCTTTGTGCAGGGAAAATTTTCTTCTAATTATGTTTGTGTGATTCTGAAATAATTCAGTTGACTTCAGTGTAATTCATCCAGGTTTACATCACTTTAATAGTGATAGCAATTTGATCTAGGGTGAGAAAGAGGGTATGTAAAACCTGAACTTCATTTCTTAATAGACTTGCATGACAGATGAAGGGTGAATAATACATGGTAATGGCATATTGTCATAGAATTCAAAACTGTATTCAATAATACAAAACATGCAACCTGGCAGTATTCATCTACAAAATTCGTTCCTTGTCCACCACCTTCATTCTTTGAATGCATGTTTATAAAAGACATAGAGAATAAAGGAGCTAGCATCAAGGCTACTACAAGGACCATCTATGTAAATTTTAACCCTTTCAAATTTTTTTAGATAATAAGTACCTATGTGTATTTAGAAAACCTAAATGTCTTAATGGTTTTAAAAGGACGGAAGTAGGATGGTATAATCTTATGGGTAATTTTTCTAGAGTTTTTGGTTTTTTGCTTTTAGAACCTGAATTTAAATTATTTTTATCATCCTCAGGATTCCTATTCTGAAGGTTCTGGAGCATCCAGTGCATGCTAAACTTTTTGTTTATGAGAATGAATGCAATTAGACGCTGTCAATCACATGCTCTGTCACCTCTTCTATGACATTTATCCACAAGGGTGAAAAGCATAATAGAACTGTAGATTCATAGAATGATCTGTGTTGGAAGCGACCTTTAAAGATCATCTAGTCCAACCCCACTGCTATAAGCAGGGGTATTTTCAACTAGATCAGGTTGCTCAGAGCCCTGTCCAACCTGACCTTGAATGTTTCCAGGGATGGAGAATCCACAGACTCTCTGGACAACTTTTTCGAGTGTTTCGCCACCTTCATCGTGAAAAATTTCTTCTTTATATCAACCCTCTTTTAGTGTAAAACTATTACTTCTTGTCCTATTACTACAAGCCCTACTAAAAAGTTTGTCTCTATCTTCTAAGAGCCTTTTAAATACTAAAAGGCTGAAAAAAGGTCTCCCTGGAGCCTTCTCCTCTCCAGGCTGAACAGCCCCAATTCTCTCAGCCTTTCCTCAAAGGAGAGGTGTTCCAACCCTCTGATCATTTTTGCAGCCCTCCTCTGGACTTACTCCAACAGCTCTGTGTCCTTCTTATGTTGGGAACCAAAGAGCTGGATGCAGTACTCTAACTGGGGTCTCACCAGAGCATAGTAGAGGGGAAGAATCACAGAATCACAGAATCACAAGGGTTGGAAGGGACCTCGAAAGATCATCTAGTCCAACCCCCCCCCCCGCCAAGGCAGGGCCACCTAAAGCACATCACTCAGGAACACGTCCAGTCGGGTTTTGAATGTCTCCAGAGAAGGAGACTCCACAACCTCTCTGGGCAGCCTGTTCCAGTGCTCTGTCACCCTCACAGTGAAAAAGTTTTTCCTTACATTAACTCAGAACCTTCTATGCTCCAATTTGCACCCGTTGCCCCTTGTCCTATCGCTTAGTGAGGCCGAGAAGACCCTGGCTCCATCTTCCCGACACTCCCCCTTAACATATTTATAAACATTGATGAGGTCACCCCTCAGCCTCCTCTTCTCCAAGCTAAAGAGACCCAGCTCCCTCAGCCTTTCCTCATAAGGGAGATGTTCCACTCCCTCACCTCCCTCAACCTGCTGGCCATGCCCACGGTCCCTCTTGAACTTTCTTGTAGTCCCCCTCCGGATACTGGAAAGCTTCTGTAAGGTCTCCCAGAACATTCTCTTCTCCCGGCTGAACAAGCTCAGCTCTGTCACACTGTCTTCAGAGGTGCTCCAACCAAGGATGCTCCAACCAAGGTCTCTATAACTGCCTGATAGGAGGTTGTAATCAGGTGGGTGTTGGTCTCCTCTCCCAAATAACAAGTGATAGAACAAGAGGAAGTGGCCTCAAGTTGTGTCAGGGGATGTTTAGATTGGATATTAGAAAAAATTTCTTCACTGAAGGAGTGGTCAGACATTGGAACAGGCTGCCCAGGGAGGTGGTGGCATCACTGTCCC
This sequence comes from Psophia crepitans, assembly GCA_013399095.1. Lineage (NCBI taxonomy): Eukaryota > Metazoa > Chordata > Aves > Gruiformes > Psophiidae > Psophia > Psophia crepitans. The sequence continues at coordinate 33,582 of VWZZ01000579.1, forward strand.
TGGAGGTGTTCAAGAAGTGTGTAGATGTGGCAGTTTGGGCCATGGTTTAGTAGACGTGGTGGTGTTGGGTTGGCGGTTGGACTTGATGATCTTAAAGGTCTTTTCCAACCTTAAAGATCCTATGATTCTATGATATGATCAGGCACTTGGGGCTTTTATCTGCCTTAGGGCTGCCATAAAAGAGCATAGAGAGAGCTGTCGTAAGTGGAACTGCAGCAGGACTAGGCAAATGAGATGGAGTTATTTGCACTGTATAAAATTGCTCCCTGCACCTTTAAAATACGCATCTCTCCTAGGAGATTTATATTATTTTTTCATGATATATTCCTAGAAATTTGACATCCTCTGTTTAATACAGCCTGAAGAAATGGGGAATGCGTTCTGTGGAAGTAATAGCAGGAGATACTGCAGTTAAAGGCTTTATTGTTAGTCATATACAGAAGGTGGCAAATACAGAATGCAGTTCTGACATGAAAATTCACTTTATCTGGGCAAGTTGTAGGGTTCTAGTTTCAATTTTAAGGACAGCTTTCAGATTTAATATTCTAAGCATTCAGACATTTTTTTCCCTTTTGCTGCCAGTCCTTTATGTCATTAGTCAAATAACTGTTCCATCCTTCTTGGTGCTAGTGTTATTCATGCTTTTCAACTCTTTTGCTTTTAATAACAACATAAATTAACTGGATTAGAGTGTAATAAATGGACCCACCAGGGACTGAATATTGAGAAGGTGACATTTTCAGAGGGAAACCACGTTTTTGAGAGTGTACATATCTTTTAATTAAGTAGATCCTCCCTTCTGAGTTGTTAGCTTTTCTGTAGCATGTAGACATACAAATCACAGTAGTCACTCCTAGCTCTGTGATGTCTCTGGAGACATTCAAGGGGAATCCAGAACTCCTGGTGATTCACCACTGAATTGGAACTACCAGGTAAGGGAGCATTTTTTGGAGGACTGTAGCTAGGACATCCATCACTTTCTGTGATCACTTGTTCCCTGAAACTGCGGGTACCTGAGTCTAAACATGGCAAGAATTGTTTTAAGGTATTAGTTAACAAAGAAACCTCAAATCTGAGTCATTTCTTACAAAACCCCACTGAAGCCCCAGAAAATGTATGTAGTGTGACATTTTCTCTGCGTGCTCGTGATATCTGTGCTATGAATTATATTTGCTTTAAAGCTGTGTGTCTGGCTTCTCTTCTGCCTGCTAATGAACATCTTCTAGGAGTAGTTCAATATTCCAGAAGCTAAGGAGTCTAAAATAACCACACCATTCACAGAGGCTAAGCTGGCTCACATAGTTTACTTCCCTTACATATACTTCCCCTGTACTCTGAGATGCAGGAGAAGCTCTGTATACAGAGCTGCTATAGCCTGGGACTACTTAACAGTTCAAGTGCAATTCCCAGGCCAAAGATAGATCACAGGACTAGGTCTGTGCTGATGCTTAAGCCAATAGGCAATCCTAACTCCTAGTGTCAGGAAAAAGCAAAGCAGCAAGGCCAGCTCAGGAAAACATTGGGACTGAGCAGCATGCTCAATCCATGTCTCAGAATGCCAGACTGGGACTCCCAGGGAGATATCTTTCATCTGTGATCCGCTCCCAGAGGTGTCCTTCCAGCAGTTCTCTGAGGTCTGCCTTCCAGCTCCATGCCCCACAGAGACTTTGCCATGCTATGCTTGAGGTAGGTAGTTGTTTCTCCCTGTCCCCTTCCTTTGCCCCATCATAAAAAGAATATACCATGTTTCCAGTAGTCACAAGTGATACTAAAAAATAGAAGACTCTGCATCAATTTTTAATATTTTGAGTCATTCAGAATAAACATCACCATAAATGTCTCTGTTTCTAGAGGAAGAATGTCACTGATTAAAGACTTTAAATAGCTTTCTCACTGTTTGAGAAATCAATGCAGGGTGAAATTCTGAAAGGTACAGTTCATACTCAATAAACCTATTAATCATGATTGGCAAATTAGACAGTGTTTTAATCTTCCTAATATCCATCCCAAGATTTTTGTGGCACTCCATTTTTTGATTAATGCAATCAGGAACATTTTAAAAGTTAGTTAGCGGAAGCATTCACAGTGTTTGAACTAGTAATTGAAGACTGGAGAAAGAGGTGAAGAGAGACTAGGCTGTCTGAAGAATGATTAACAAGTCTATTGCAGTATGTCCACATATTATACTTGTGAATAAACAAGGAATTGTCTCTTGCAATAATGCAATGTTTGACATTTATAAGAGATTCTGAATGAGATCACTGAAGCAGCTTTTCTTTCCTCTCAGTTCTGGAGGCAATATAACTTCTTTCAGTAGCTACCATGGAAAATGAAGTGGTTAATACAGACTTTATATTTTAATTAAATTGCACAGGAAGTTTTCCAAAGTGCAAAGTCTGTGCCTGCATGAGCACTGAACTCACACATCAACCCAACACTGTGTGTGCAGTCAGTCACGGTACAAGCAAATGCAGCAATTCCACATGCAGCCCACATTTCCATTCTCATTTGTGAATGTGAATGCACTGCTGTGTCACTGCCTTATGGATGTGCCTTTTTGACACCCAGGGATTGGATTTGTGAACAGACATTAGATAGCTCTCTTTTTCTTTAATATTTGCAAACTTTACACTTATCAGAGGAGATATTTTCTCCTTACTTATAAAGGACTTCTGTAAATTCAGTGCTCCCTAACTATGAATTTATGAAATCATTTCAATGCCTAGCCTTTGTCTAATACAACTGATCCTGCTTGTTCTGCCCGTGTAGATCAGTCCCTTGGTAGAAACGACACTACCACCCCTAGTATTCTTTGTAGCTGTGTGATGTCCAGCTCAGTATAGTCAAATTTCCAAGTCCTTCAAGACTCTGAAAACAGGGTAGCATCACTTAGTTTGCTTAGGAGATGTGTCAGGGACAGCACACCCATCCCAGTGCTCCAGACCTAGCATTCATTAGCACTGCCAAAGAGTTTCCTAAACTACTCTTACTGAGGAGGGTCAGCAGACACATCCCTGTACATTCCTTCTGCAGGAACAGATACAAATTCCAACCATGTCCCAGCTACCTGCCTTCTCCACAGACTTGTACACAAAACCTTGTCTTGCCATGCTTTTGTTTATTTGTTTCTTTGGTGTACATATGCACCTCCTAACCAGCTGCACCAAAAGCTGTCCCTCAAACTCTGGCAACACCAGCCCGTGGTTCACAATTGGTGCTCTCTGAGCTCTTCCTGTGCTATAAACAAGGACTGCAAATTTCCCAGCTTTCACCCACACGCCTTCTTCTGGCATGCTTTCTCTGAGCGTGTCTTTTTTGACCAGAAGTGTACTGAAAAATAGAAGAATAACAACAGAAATGGCAAGAACTGCCTCCAAGCTCAGGCAGCCAAAGGGCACTCAAGAGAATTCATTATGGAGATGCAAAGTAGTTAAAGCTGCTGCAAGAACTTCAGGAAGTTCAAGAAAAGCTTGAGACAGGCTTAACTAGATATTGGAAGTTTTGCTCAGGACAATAAATGTTAACCAAGATTTTTAACTTTGTAAATGTTAAGAGATCTTTTTCTTCCATGGAGTCCTCTGATTTTCAGGCACCTAAGAAATCATCTGAACCTAATTCCTAAATGTGCATCTTCTTCAGCCATTAGACAACATTCCTCTATTTAAGCTCGTTAGGGCTAAAATGATCACTGTTTATCTTTTTCTCTCTAAACAACAGTCCCTTTTGGGAATGCTGCATCTGTGAAGTCATTAACACAGTAACAAGTATATAAAATAGATGAGCCAAGCCAGCTACTATCCTTCAAAGTTCCTCTCTGTGTAACACATAAGTAACATTGGTTTGTTTCTTCCATCAACAGAACAATGCTAAACAACATGGCAAACCTGAGTCAACATCTAAAGAGATGTTCTCAGCTGTCCATTTTCCAATGTGAAGTCCTAAACCATAATCATATACATATGTAGATACCAAAAGATCTGGGGCATGCACGAGGATTTTGGAAAGTAGAAAGAAAACAAATGGCAGGTTTTGTTCTGGATTCCTAGTTGATGAAACCTAAAACCTGAGGCACACATCTACATCTTTAGATATTTAAATACCTGTAAAAAATTTACATGGCTTTCCACACCAAGTACCAGACTGATGGCATCATATGATGAATCATGCAGTCCATTTGATTTTAAAATGGCTATAATGAATGCTACATATGTATCCGGTGTATTTTTAAATGTTTCTCTGAGTCTAACCTTATGTGTCCAAATCCCAGCTCACTGACTCATAGCAAGGGAAAGGTTAAACAATTTCCACTTTTAAGTTCTGTTTTATAAATAATTTTAAACTTTCAAAAATATTTTATCCCAAAACTACTCATACACCTCCTCAAAAAGCCCAGAATTATTTGAGGTTTTGATTTGACCAAAATTAATTACATCTGCATTGACTTATCAGTGCTTGCTGACAACTCTGTAGTTGTATTCATCATATATGACCAATAAAGTAATGTGGTCACTGTTCTGCTCTTGTTCCTCTTACTCATTCACCTCTTCTGAAGCATTGATTAGAAGATTTTTGCAGTGCACTTCATGCCTATCAGTTTAAAGGAGACAAAACACATTCACTTGGTGAATATAAATGGAAGTTACACCAGCTACCTGCAAAGCCCTTGAAATGGTCCTTGAGAGGTGGACCCATGCAAATCTCATAAGGTTCAACAAGGCCAAGTGCAAGGTCCTGCACATGGGTCAGGGCAATCCCAAGCACAACTACAGGCTGAGTGGAAAACGGATTGAGAGTAGCCCTGAGGAGAAGAACTTGGGGGTCTTGGTAGATGAAAAGCTCAACATGAGCTGGCAAAGTGCGTTTGCAGCCCAGAAAGCCAGCCGTGTCCTGGGCTGCAACAAAAGAAGCACGGCAGCAGGATGAGGCAGGTGATTCTGCCTTTCTACCTCACTGTCAGGAGACCCCACCTGCAGTATTGCATCCAGCTCTGGAGTCCCCAACATAAGAAGGACATGGAGCGAGTCCAGAGGAGGGCCACAAAGATGATCAAAGGGCTGGAGCATCCCTTCTGTGAAGACAGGCTGAGAGAGTTGGACTTGTTCAGCCTGGAGAAGAGAAGACTCTGGGGAAATCTTATAACAGCCTTCCAGTACCTGAAGGGGGCCTACAGGAAAGCTCAAAAGGGGCTGTTTACAAGGGCATATAGAGACAGGACAAGGGGTAATGGCCTTAAGCTGAAGGAGGATAGATTTAGATTAGGTATTAGGAAGAAATTCTGTACTGTGAGAGTGGTGAGGCACTGGCACAGGTTGCCCAGACAAGCTGGGGATGCTCCCGCCCCTGGAAGTGTCCAAGGCCAGGTTGGATGGGGGTTTGGGCAACCTGGTCTAGTGGAGGGTGTCGTGCCCATGGCAGGTGGGTTGGAACTTCATGATTTTTAAGATCTGTTCCAATCCGAACCATTCTGTGACTCTTTCATTCAATGACCTGCCTGGTTTGGACTAAGAAGAAAGTGTATAGATGCTGGAAGCAAGGTTAGGAAATGTGGCAGGACTACAGGGATATGGTTCACCTCTGTAGGGAGAAAATTCGTGCGTCCAAAGCTCTGTTACAGTTGAAGTTGGCCAATACTGTGAGGGACAATAAAAAGGGGATTTTTAGATACATAAACAACAAAAGAAGGACCAATTAGAACATGACCTCATTACTTGATGAGAATGATCACCTCAAAAAGAGGGACAAAGACAAAGCAGAGGTGTTTAATACCTTCTTTGCCTCTGTCTTCAATGTTGGTAATGGGATCCAGAACCACACAAACCCTGGGTTGGATGACCGTGACTGCAGTAACGATAAGTTCCCTGCCAACACCAAACTTGTTCTGGATTTGCTGCTCCATCTGGATCCATGTAAATCCAAGGGGCCTGATGGGATTCATCCCAGGGTGCTCAGAGAGCTGGCTGATGTCATTGTGAGACCTCTCTCTATTATTTTTCATGGTCTTGGAAATCTGGGGAGGCCTCAGTTGACTGGAAGCTGGCAAACATCATTCCAATTTTCAAGAACAGCAAGAAAGAAGACCCTGGTAATTACAGGCCTGTCAGTCTCACTTCAGTGCCTGGTAAAATTATGGAGAAAATTATGCTGGGAGTTACCGAAAAACACCTGAAGGACAACGCAGTCATTGTTCACAGACAACACGGGTTCATGAGGGGAAGGTCCTGCTTAACCAGCTTAATTTCTTTTTACGACGAGGTCACCCATCTGGTTGACCAAGGTAGGCCAGTCGATGTTGGTTTTTTAGACTTCAGTAAAGCTTTCGATACTGTTTCTCACAGTATCCTTCTGGACAAAATGGCCAGCATACAGTTTGACAAAAACGTAATACAATGGGTGAGTAATTGGCTGGCGGATTGTGCCCAAAGAGTTATAGCTAATGGAGTTACATCAGGCTGGCGGCCAGTCACTAGTGGGGTGTCCCAGGGCTCCATTTTGCGGCCAGTTCTTTTTAACATTTTCATAAACGACTTGGATGTGGGACTAGAAGGAATCATGAGCAAGTTTACAGATGACACTAAATTGGGAGGAGCTGCAGACACCTTTGAGGGTTGTGAGGCCTTGCAGAGAGCCCTGGACAAATTAGAGAACCAGGCAATCACCAACCACGTGAAGTTTAACAAGACCAAGTGCTGGATTCTGCACCTGGGTAGGGGCAACCCTGGCTGTACACACAGACTGGGGGATGATGCACTGAAGAGCAGCCACACTGAAACGGATCTGGGAGTCTTCGTTGACACCAAGATGAACGTGAGCCAACAGTGTGCCCAGGCTGCCAGCAAGGTGAAACATATCCTGGGATTCATCAAGCATGGCATTGCCAGCAGGTCTAGGGAGGTGATTGTCCCACTCCACACTGCACTGGTGTGGCCTCACCTTGAGTACTGGGTGCAGTTTTGGGTACCACAGTACAAGAAAGACATAAAGCTATTGGATAGTGTCCAGAGGAGGGCAACTAAGATGGTGAAGGGTCTAGAGGGGAAGACGTATGAGGAGAGGCTGAAGTCCCTTGGTTTGTTCAGTCTAGAGAAGAGAAGGCTGGGGGAGACCTCATCACAGCCTACAGCTTCCTCACGAGAGGGAGTGAAGGGGCAGGCACTGATCTCCTCCCTCTGGTGACCAGCAACAGAACCCGAGGGAAAGGCATGAAGCTGCTGTTGTTTAGGTTGGATGTCAGGAAAAGGTTCTTCACTGAGACGGTGGTCGTGCCCTGGAACAGGCTTCCCAGGGAAGCGGTCACGGCAACGAGCTTGGCTGAGTTCAAGAAGCACCTGGACAATGCTCTCACTCATCTGCTCACACAGGCTAGTCCTGTGTGGAGCCTGGAGTTGGACTTAATGATCCTTATGGGTCCCTTCCAACTTGGAAGACTCTATGATTCTGTGATACTTTCTATGACAGAGGTCATGGAATTAGCAAAGCTGGAAAAAAGATTTTTAAATGTCTTAATGGAAATATTCTACAAGAAGCAAACATTTGATAAATCTTTATGGTTTACTGAAAAGTTACTCCCCCTACCCTGGAGCAGGTATGTCCAAGGTGAAGGGGTAGAAAACTCAATTTTATGTCAGGAGACGGGACTTTCAAGGCTGCAGGTCTCTCTTGCTGCTAGGGCTCAAAGCAGCAGGAGCCCATGGATGCCAAGGAACTGATCTGCAACTGACAGTTCTGTCAAGGACTTAATATGAGATTTTTAAAGTTAAATCTCAACTTTCTTAAGTAGAAAGAAACAGAGGATTTTGAAAGAGGATCAGCAATGATTAAGCAGCATATGCAGCTGAAGAGACTTAATGCAGGGAGGCGTGAGGGATGTGAGATTCTTGACTCCTGGCTGGAGAGCCCTCCTTGCACTCTGATCCCCCACCAATATCACTGCAGGGAAAGCTGAGGAAAGGACCTGAGATGTAAAAAAGTTTTCTCTGGTTCAAAAGTCTCTGCAGACGCTGTCTGAAGCTCAGTCCTTCTTGGTCTCAGGAATATAAAAAGCCCAGCCTTTGGTAGTGGAGGCAGGGTGGCTTTCCTTCGCTGATGAGTGTGATCAGCAGGGGCTGTTGCAGATACGCTTCAACACTTTCACTGAGCAGGAATTTAAACACTAGTAGAAGCACACATGCTGCTAGTAGCTGTAGAGCAGCTCATGTTGGTCAAAGAATGTACTTATGATCTATCATTAACATTCATTCCCTAAGTATATAACCAATATATTCATAACCTAATTCCGTAACATTACACTGTAGTTATTTCTATCCAATGCTGCATCTATGTAGCACACAACATATCTGAAGACCTTAGTGACTGAGCACTTAGGACTGAGATATCTTATGACTAGTTTTTTAGCATCTTGTCCTCTAGCCCGTTATGCTAAAGTCACAACCCTCTGTTTGAGGACAACAGGAGTTTAGGAAAGAAACTCAAAACTCTGTGGCTCACAGGACTGAACATGCGATACCCAGCTCAATGATTTTTCTATTTATAATTCCAGTGCTGTACTAGGCATTTTACTATAGCTAAAATACCTAAACACAGATTTTTGAACAATAGATAAGGACTTCTGTTTTAGCAGTCTATAAAAATATATGCAGGTGGTTGTGCCAAAATCAGTTCCTCTGAAAGGACAATGAAGATGCACACACACCAGAATGAGACAGGAAGGATGGTCCAACAATTAAGCCATCAGCTGAGTTATTATTTCTCAGTTGTCCCTCTTTCACGTTTAGTGCAAGACTCAAAGATGGTGTTTCCTCCATGTTCACCCTTTTCAGAATGCTCTAGCTGGTTTTCCCATTCTGTGCACAAGTCCTAGGCAAGGGACTAATCTAGCAAGTGTTCCAACCTACCTTCATACATATCGTAACTGCCCTGCACATCATATTTAAGACAGGAACTACTTGACAGTGCATCTTTCTCAGTATCATTGGGGGTTGCTCAGTTATCCCTGCCTTCCGTTACAGTAAGCCTTCTGCTTCCCTTCTCTGTACTGTCTGGAGTGGGGAAGTCCTCAAGTGCTGTTGAGATTGAGGCAAGCAGTCCTGACCTCAATGGCTCACTTACATATAAGCTGATTGGAGGGTAAACTTACATAATTAATTTATAATGAAAACAAGGCTGGAAGTTTAACCACAGAACCACGGTGACTATCCTGACAAAGTAACTACCTTAGCTCAAAAATTCTTTGGAAAAATATTGGGCATGCAACTTACTCATAAAGAATTTTTAATAATTGTAGTGTGGTAGCATTAGTAAGGAACCTACAAAACTGAAAGAATATTAATTTCATTTGCAGTCCCAGATATAATTACATTCCACTCTGATGCCTGAAGCACAACCTAATTACACAGGTTTTACAGATAGAGCCTCTTCACTTTATATGCGTTTGTCAATCCAAATCAATTTAGCACACTCCCTTCAGAGCCCTTGAAAACACTGAAGCTCTTACAGCCAGTTTCCGTGGCGAGGGCTGAAAAACTCTAGCCAGGTTTGCTACGTAGCAAATCCCCAGGAGCATTTTCACACCAGCTTTAATAGCTTAGTCCATGACTGCTCACTCCGTTCTCCCAGCTAAAAGATTCTGCAGTTGCTTCCATACCAAGTTAAGTGTAAAACACAAGATGTGTCACTTTCTTATGTCCAAGATAAAGAGAAGGATTTTTTCATTTATTTTGTTGGCCCCCAATGGTGTGAAAGCCGGACTGTCTCTGCCCTCTGCCTCAGTGCATACAGCAGCTCTGCCTGAGGCTGGTAAAAAGAGGCCAGCTCTGCAGTCACCACATCTGCATGGAAGAGATTTGGTCATTAACTTTCCTCCTTAGTAGCTAGCTAGCGGAAGGAACATAAATTAACAGAAAGCTTTTTGAGCCTGACATGCTTTTAGCGGCTGGATTTTTCTGTTGTCAGCATAAGAGCGCTGTGGTGATGTCCGCCAGCAGCACTGTAAGCTGGAGCACAGCCAGGGTTTCTGCCATAAACCCTAGAGGCATATTCCCCTTTATGTAATAACACTTATCACAAAGGATCCCAAAGTGCTTTGGAACTGCACAAGACATATTCAGGGAGTGACTCATCACCAGGACTTCTCCAGGGCACAGCTGTCCCTACATACACTGTCAAAGTCTGGGGTCTAAAATAGTAGCATCTGCCACTCAGCTTTTTAAAGCATGGGGTGGGTGATGTCTGTGCTCATCTAACCCTTGTCTGTAGAGTTTGTCTTATTTAAAACAGAAATAGAAATAGAAGCAACAGTAATAATGAGCATCATCTTGCCTCAGTTCCTTGCAAATGCTTATTTACAACACAGACGTACATGCTTGCCATTGTTTTAAGACCAACCTGGTACAATTTCCCAAGCTGTCAAAATGTGATGAAACTGTCACCACAAGTTCTTCAGGACCTGACTGGAATCCCCACGTCCTGCAGAGGTCTGAGCTGCCAAAATTCGTGTAGATCTGAGGCAGCTCAGATTACTGTGGTTTATTGAGAATTTCCATGACAATTGGTTGTTGCATAGTGCATATAAGTATCTGAATATTACCTGAAAGCCTTGAAACAGTTTGTATGAACACTGCCTCCCTCTCTCCCTTCTGCTGAAAATAGTTAAAATGCATCAAGTAATTTGCAAATTATTTATCATTCCTGCTTGGAAAGGGTAATAACAGCTATCTTCATTTGGGGATCCTTTCCAGTATGGGATAGAAGAGAGATCATACAATTGCAAGGTTGGGAGAAACTTCATTAAAAACAGTATCCATAAATGCTGAGAACAGTGAGGTAATATTATAAAATTGTTGAATAAAATTAGGATTGGGGTTTTTCACTCAGAACAGGAAGACATTACTAAACTAATGAGCAATCTGATGCACTTTAAAATAAAGTCCAGTAAATGTGAATCATGGAAAAAAAGCCAAATACAACAATAACGAGTCAGCAGGACATGCCTCCCAAAGACTGAGTTTCAGTCTCAACACATAACCTAATCTCATTCTGGAAAGAAGGCAGTGATACCCAAAGGACAAAAAGCAGTAATAATTATAATTCATAATTAGTTTAAATATATCAGGAATATTGCATGAACTGAAGTAATTACAGCCAGATTAAAAGTCTATTGGCATTCCACTGAGATTCTGATGGGCTTCATGATCGCAGAGACTTAAAACTCCAAAATCACCATACCACAGCAATACTATAAACAAGAAGAGAACGTTGTATCCTTCCACCAGTATTCCATTTGAAGGGACGTTCTGTCCTGTGAACTCTGGTATTGGTGTTTGACAGACAGTCATTTGTTGTTTGCTAGGATGAGTGAAACACCATTACCAGACATCCAGGTTTAAATTTATGACAATCAAACTCCAAGAAGAAAACTAGTGTTAAGTGAACAAACATATTTACATTACACAATTTCAAATCATATCACCTAAGAGAATCAACTTAGAAAGCTGGTATTAAAGGCAGTACAAGAATCAGCACAGTGGTTTCTCCTGCCAGTAGCTTAAGAAAAAACTGTGCCAATCCAAGATTATTTGAGTTGTGCAATTTCTTTGTCATTCAGAATTGCAGGAGGACAATAACAACCCTGATAAATGCTCTAGCAAATTATGTCAGAAAAAAAAAAATATTTGAAATGTTTGAAGCTTTCTATTTCCAGAAAATATATGACATGAGATACTTTAATTTCAGAACAAATCCAACTCAAAATTTGAACACTAATTCTTTCTGAAGTTTGCTTTGCTAAGAAGTGGTATTTATGCACCTGTGCTGTCTATTTGCTCATCTGTGTGGAAGACAGAAGAGCAGTTTCTGGTGTTTTGTATAAAAAATATTTAAAAGGTATTGTAGAAGAAAATAAAAAATAATCTTTCCTAAAGTGATTTCTACAAAATTAAAAATGTCCAAAACCTGTTGCTTTCCCCAAAACCTCCACCTGATGAACCAATGCCTTCTGATAAAACTGCTCTGATTTATAAATAAAATTACTCCCATGTGCAGCATGCAATCTCAGCAAAGTTTTTTGCTAGTAGATACATTGTAGAATAGAATAAATTTGTTTCACACAAGAATTCATAACCTGCACTGAATAAGATGTGACTCCACTACCTTAACCCAAAAAATAATATATATCTGAAAAAATTTCATGAACAAAATCAAGTATAGAATATAGTGAGCAATCAAACACCTTGCAAAACATGTATGATATCTAAGGTCTCAAAGGCAAAAACATGACACAAAAAGTGATGCTGAGTGGTAGAAATTGTAGATTTTAAATAAAACATTCCTTTGGCTCAAACTTTTGAGCCCATACATTAGCCTTATCATTCACATACATAGTAAATGACAACCTGCTGCCCCAAAAAGCAATGTCCAAGCAAACAGAATGGAGAAGCACGATGGGGGAAAAAGGAGTAACAGTAAGATGAACTGAGTGAGACCACACAGGACAGATGTTCCCTGAGTAAAACTAAGAAGCGAGGCTCTTTCCTTGCCCATCATTTTGAGTTTGCTAGGGCTTTAAGATTGAAAAGAAATGTGTGATCAGCAACGCAAGTGTCAGAATTTCCAAAATGCATGTCATAGTGGGTATTGAGAGGGCCATCAATCAGAAAAGCACATTTCCATGAGTGTGCTTGGCAAGAACCAGGGTGGCAGGTCTTGCCTTTGACCGCTCTGCGTGGAAAGGGGCAGAGGGTGAGACACTTAGGTCCAGAGTCTCTTCCCAGCGTGGCTCCTCTCTGCTAGGTCATCAGTTAGACTGTCGGCTCTCACTACAGGTTTCGTATTCTGGTAGCATGAAGGAAACACTGGGGGGGGGGGGGGGAGGGGAAGAGAGAGAGAGAAAGAAAATAGTTTTAAAACTACACAAATTTTCAAACAAGCTGAAGGTCAGGCATAGTAGTTGATATTATTCTTACCTACATATCCCCTTTTACTTATGCTTTTTTCAGTCTATGGTGTCGCCCTAAGGAATATGCGTTAAAATAAGCACAACATGAAGCAGTCCATTTATGGATGACATCTCTACAAAGTCTTACGTAGAGGCTTAGATCAGCAGAAAATGCAACTATAATAACCTGAGAACTTCATAATTATCCCAACTACCCTCTGTCAGTCTCTCCATACAAGTACCTTTACAAGGGTTGATTTAACTCAACTGTATGTTACTACATTATTCCAGAAGCCTGCCTGAGCCCTTGATTTTGGAATCCACCACCACGGTGTTGCAAATCAGCTCCATAGAACAACGAAGGACTATGGGAGTCAAGTTTTTTTCAACACAGAGGCAAGATGATCAGCACAAACAGGGAGATTTGCAAGAGAAAGTGTTACTTTTTCCATTCTTGTTTTTGACTCAGCATCGGCTGTAGCTTCTAGTGCAGCAGCTGGCCTGGCTACAAGCAATAAAGAGAAGCAGTGTGCTTTCCTCCAGATGCAAAGAGCATACATTTTCCAGCTAGGATATATGTAAATATGTGTATTTTTCTTCTGTTACCTAGAGAGAGTTCTGCACTAGCTGAGCAACATTTCAAGGAAGCCTACATCATTTTATTACAGCGGACAGTTTGCTTGATACCATAAACAAAAAAAAAAAGCCTATTTAACAACATACACAGCCAACACGGACATTTGCTACTGAGAGCAGAGGACTCATAGGATCTCTGATGTTGGAGGTAACAAAAAGCCACTTTGCCTTTGACCTTCTCATTGATATCCAAGAAGGTATTTCACAACTGTAAGTGATGTGATAGCTAAGTAATCATACCATCAGCATTGAATTTGTTAGCAAGAGGAAATCCTTGTATACAAAAGGCTTCGTATGGCTGAGTATGTATTTTTCAAAGAGAAAATAATGAAGCTGTCTCTTTCATTATGCGTTTATGGCTTCTTTATTCTCTGCAGGAAAATAATCAACCATTGAAGAGGGAATATAGAATGAGATTCATGTGTCAGTTAGTTGGAGATTTATTTTCAGGGCTTAATATTTGGCTGGGGATTTTCATGTTAATAAATCTGCCTCTTTAAAATAATATTTTGTTAAGGATTTGGCACTTTGAACTATAACAGGAAATGTAGTATTAGAATAAACGTATAACTGGCTGAAAGCAGTTCTGAATGTCCAGATATTACGGACTGACGACGGTTTTGGAAGCCACCTCCACTGAGGCCAAAGGAGCAGCCTGTACCTGCAGTTGGAGATACACTAAAGAAGCAGTTTGGATTTTACTGGCCTTTCAAAAGCAAAGCATTTCATCTTGAGTCTTTTAGGAGTCTTTTCTTATTAAGCTAACACACTTTTATATTGTTTACACTGTGCCTATAGGGATCCATTTCACTGATTTTTTTTCCTAACTCTGGGTAAAACTCTTTGCACACCTTCCTTCCTTCCTTCCTCCCTTCCTCCCTTCCTCCCTTCCTCCCTTCCTCCCTTCCTCCCTTCCTCCCTTCCTCCCTTCCTCCCTTCCTCCCTTCCTCCCTTCCTCCCTTCCTCCCTTCCTCCCTTCCTCCCTTCCTCCCTTCCTCCCTTCCTCCCTTCCTCCCTTCCTCCCTTCCTCCCTTCCTCCCTTCCTCCCTTCCTCCCTTCCTCCCTTCCTCCCTTCCTCCCTTCCTCCCTTCCTCCCTTCCTCCCTTCCTCCCTTCCTCCCTTCCTCCCTTCCTCCCTTCCTCCCTTCCTCCCTTCCTCCCTTCCTCCCTTCCTCCCTTCCTCCCTTCCTCCCTTCCTCCCTTCCTCCCTTCCTCCCTTCCTCCCTTCCTCCCTTCCTCCCTTCCTCCCTTCCTCCCTTCCTCCCTTCCTCCCTTCCTCCCTTCCTCCCTTCCTCCCTTCCTCCCTTCCTCCCTTCCTCCCTTCCTCCCTTCCTCCCTTCCTCCCTTCCTCCCTTCCTCCCTTCCTTCCTCCCTTCCCTTCCCTTCCCTTCCTTTCCTTTCCTTTCCTTTGTTATTTGGTGGTAGGTAGGATTACCTAGCAAACAATAGTATTTTATGTCTGCCTAAAAGGATAATTTCAAAACTGCCAAGATTTCAGAGGACCTGTAGGTTGTTAATTTTATGAGCTTTATTTTTAATCCACGTATCGTATTCTTCAAATAAGCTTGAGGAAAAAGATCAGATTTTAGCAGATAGCTTGCGATGTGAATCAAAATCAATACCTAATGTTTGTTCTAACTGGCAACAGAATTTCAAAAAGAAGCTAATATTTTCTCACAGTAAAAGTATTGCCAATGAAGTGAAGACACTAGTTTTGCTTCTTGCAGCAGAAATCAATTTAGTATTACACACAGATGTTGATATTCCATTAGATTTATTCATTTATTAGGATCTGCCAAAGGTTTTTCACAATACAGCTGACAGTTAAACATCAGATGAAATGCTCTTTTCTGTAACTGGATACATCAACATACTACAAACAATAGCTATAACATTATTATGAATTTTTAAATATTCTATTTACAATTAAAAGCAACACTATTATTCTGGATATCTCTCATTTGAGGTTGCAGGTGTATGTAGTTATGGTGATTTTAGCTGCCTAAATTGAAGAATTCTTCCAATGATCAAAAAATTTTTGAACACTGTTGTTGCCCAGTCCAAATACAGCTCCAGAGTAGCAACAAAACATACATGTCTGATGATAACATATAACTCTATTTCAACATCCAATGTATTCATATAAATTACATAATATTTTCTAAAATCTTCCAAATTTATAATAATAAATTTTTTGCTAGTATTTGAGGACATTATGAAATTATTATCTATTATTTAATCATATAAATTTCTTCTGTAAGATTCCTGCCTCATTCACTGTTTCCAACAGACAAAGCTAGAAGATTTTCCTTTTCATTGCCTGTCATTCTCAGAATCTACCTCTTAGGACCCGATTGTATTAATAGTAGTAATTACATGTTCTCTAGGATGATCTTTGTATATCATTTTAATATTTCATAAAGTAGCTAGATCTGACTGATATTGCTATCCTTATTTTAGAGATGGAAAACAGAGAAAGAGGCATATTAAGGTCAAAACATTTCAATAATTTGATGTATACTGTTTGTGGATACCTGAGACCTTATTTTACGAGAGTTTTGCATTGTGCAGCTCACTATATATGGAAAGAACAGCTCTCCATCATTTCATTTTTAGTTATGTTTAGGTTTCATCAGATGTTCTGCAGATAGGACTCTAGGAGATTAACAGAGTATATGTAAGATGCTGACAGCTATCAAAGGTCAGGGTTTGGTCAGCTAGTATAGAAGCAAATAAGAAGTCGGTGGCAGAGGCAGGACAGCTGCCTTTTCTTCCAAATAGGATCCAGCTGCAGCAGGAAGACTTCCCTTTCCTGCAAGCTGCTGTCTCGTTCAGCGGGTGCCTTCCCAACTCTGCCCCATGCAAGGGAGAATAGTCCTTTCCTCCCCTGCTCTTTTGTGTGGTCTTTGCTTGGCTGCAAAGCAAGCTCCTCACTCATGCCCACTGCAACAGAAGGCCTAACGGGGGAAAACTGTAAGCATGAAGCAAAAGTGAAATGAGATAGCATTTACAAAGTGCTGACCTCAACACTTCTCTCTGGTGACCAGCAACAGAACCCAAAGGAATAGCATGAAGCTGCAACAGGGGAGGTTTAGGTTGGCTGTACATACAGACTGGGCGATGAGATGCTGGAGAGCAGCCACACTGAGAGGGACTTGGGGGTCTGGGTTGACAGCAAGTTGAACATAAGCCAACAGTGTGCCCAGGCTGCCAAGAAGGGCAGCTGCGTCCTGGGGTGCATCAAGCGCGGTATTGCCAGCTGCTCTAGGGACGCAATTGTCCCACTCCACACCGCGCTGGTGCGGCCTCACCTGGAGTACTGTGTGCAGTTTTGGGTGCCACAGTACAAAAAGGACATAAAACTATTGGAGAGTGTCCAGAGGCAGGCAACCAAGATGGTGAAGGGTCTAGAGGGGAAGACATATGAAGAGACGCTGAAGTCCTTTGGTTTGTTGAGCCTGGAGAAGAGAAGGCTGAGGGAAGACCTCATGGCAGCCTACAGCTTCCTCACAGCAGGAGCGACGGGCTAGTTCATATTGGGCTTTCCTAGTTGAGCATATCATATTGTCTTCCAAGAGTTACCTCCAGGCTCTGGACCTCTGTATCCACCATACTTTCCACTGCCTCTGGAGCAAATGAGTGATCAGTTGCAACAGGAGACTGTAGTGCCTCAATACCGATGAGCATTAGGAAGGGACGAAAGGTGTACTTTCCCCATGGACTCCCTCCCCCAACATCCCTTTCCTCACTCTCCAGCAGCTAGTTCCAGACATGTCTTTACCCCATCCACACGCCTTTCCAGGCCCCCACTCCTGGCAGCTTCCCCGATGTTCACAGTTGCTTTCTGCTGTCTTCCCAGATGAGGATCTCTCCTCCACAGCCTCTGTAGAGCACTGAAGTTGCACAGGCAAGTATATATAATGCACTAGAGGACAGAGAAGTGCCATTGTTCTGGTTCTGCCCTGGATCAGCTAGAGTTCTTTTTGGCCCTTGGCTGGAGCATGTTCAGTTGCTTTTTAGTATCCTAGTTCTGTAATAATTAATTTGCTTCTAGTTTATAGAGGGTACATTTATAATAGTTTGTTTCTAAATGGAAACATTATTAAGCTAGTCCTAGGCTATAAAAAAGTTGTATTTAATTTCTTTATATAGACCTTTAGACTGCTCTGTGGTCTCTGATGACCAAGATAATTTTATGTTTATTACATACTTGAGAACATTTGAAATTTAAGTGATGCTCGCTAGCGGTGTAAGTCATCTAGGTTCCTCTTCTCTTTTCTGGCATGAATGCTGATGTTTAAAGAGTTGAACACTTGCTGTCAAGAAGATGCTTTGATATAAACCTGCTGTCATGCACCTCATTTATTCGCTTCAAATTCTAATGGATAACAAACATGAAATGGGAAGAACACTGATAAATCAAGTTTGCCTAAAGACTAAATGCATATTCATGGAAATGTCTTGCTCCATAATCATTTATCGGTATTTGGAAAGGACACTTTCATTTCAGGTCTCCATCAGCTCCACAAATAGTGATTACTCATAATGAAAGAAAAGGTACTTCTAAAAATACTGTATGGCAGAAGTGGAACAGAAGAAAAACAGAAAGCTTGAACAGAAGTACTTTCCAAGCTACTACTTTCTATCGCCATGATTTCCTTTTGTTTATGAGGCTTGTGAACTTTCTAGGTAAGCACTGCGCAATGAGTATGCTCAAGTTTTTAAAAGCTTTGGCTTTAAAAGCCAAAGGAACACTGAATAGAAACAGCAGGACATTTATGGGGGCAGTAGATATCAAAGGACCACCATCATAATAAAGCTCAAATACTACTTAAAAGCACCCATAAGAGTCAACTTGAAGCTCTGAGGGATATTTAATCTTCACTGGCAGTCATCTATGAAGCGATAACAGCCACCTTCACACTGGCCATCAAAATACTAGTTAAAATGCCCCAGGGACACTACCCTGGCAAGAGCAGAACTTAAAGAGTTGTTGCAACAGTTCCACTGCATTTCATGAAACTGAGGAGATGTATCTCCATCACCTTGCCTGTCAGAGCACCTGAGCAGGCGTATGCTTGAAGGTTGTAAAAGAAAACTCATCCACAGCCTGCTGTAGTAGAGAGAGTTCTGTAGTTTTCACCCCAGAGTGAGCGGAGCTCAAAGGCACAGCAGGAGCTCCAGGTTCAGACAGTGCCAACCACACTGAGTTTTGAAACTCCTGCTGCTAAAATAATTCAGGAGCTGCACTGATAGTGTTTCTGGAGCCAGGGAGATGCTGACTTTCCCTAACTAAAACAAAGTTCAAAATGTACGAAGAAAAAAGAGAAAACATGCAGTACTTCAACTAAAAAAAAAAAATAAATTCAGGCAGATGCCCGGCTATGTTTTAGTGCTGTTGTTGTCTAATGTCCTGAATGTAACACTGAGGGTCAGGAATGCCAGAGTACAGACAGTATGTCTATTGCACTGTCCTGGGTTTGCACTGCAGGCAGATTAACAATCTCATCTCTACAGGCAACCACAGTTTACGGCTCCATCAGCCTTTGCAAATCAGCAGCTCTGTTGCTGTAACCTTTCATCGAGGCAGCAATCAAAGGCTACAGCTTGTGTTGGCATTTCTGGGGATCTGAACCTCTCTGGCATGAGCACAGCTTTCAAACCTGTCAAACATACAGAGGGGACTTGTCTGCTCTGTCCTTCTTTCAGATGCTCCCCAGATCATGCCAGCCTCTTTGCAACAGCATGCAGAAGTTTGAGGATCAATCCCAAATCTACATCAGTCATCACCACGATGGACAACTTTGTTCTGTCTCCTGCCTCTGCTCTTTGAAGAGCCTTATGCCCCGGGAAACACCCATAGGAATGGAGATTCTGGGGAGTTTTTTTTCATTGGCTCCTTTGAGGATGAAAGGAAGCCTCTAAGGGAAGTCTTACTTTACCTTTCCTATATCATTCATCTGCAGAAGATTTGCCCCAATCAGTTTATGTCTAATTACTTCTCTGTCGTTCTGATTAGTCACTGCATATGATGCCAGTAGCTGAAGGAACTGAGACATAACAAAGCCTATCTGGTTTAGTTATCTTTCATATCAGATGTCTGGTATTGGGCTGCTATACCAATTACAATCTATGTCAATGCCCTGTAGTTTTCTGCACCACTGAGATGGACATTTTATAGTGTCAATCAAGCACAGCACCAGCTCTGCCCTTGACTCCATCTCAGGGCTTGCTGACAACATCTTTGCTTTGAGCACTGGCCCTTGCGTTTTACAGACTCTGTGGACTTTCCCTGTGTGTCCGGTATGACCTTTTGCAAACACCAGAATAGATGCGGTGGTTCAGAGCCTGATTTTTCCTTTAGTTTACTGCTAATTTGATTTGTTAATTTTTGAAGGAACATCCCCTTTATAAAAGCTGTCTTAATGACATTGAAGACAGATATGACTATATATCTGTCCTTGTTTATTGGAGGGAAAGGCATATTAGCTGCAGTTTAATAGCATGCATAGCTTAGTCTGTATCTTCTGCATTATTTCATGTCAAAGTTGAATCACAAGTAATCATGCCCTAAATTTGGAATTATTAGGCAGCAAACTATTGTTTCCTTAGAAAACAGATTAGTTCTCCAAAGTCTTGTAAACAATGTGAAGGGTTTTGTTGTCTCAGTCCTGTTAATGCTTTTACAAAAATTATCTTCATACCAATAGCTCAAATGTGCCACCAAAATATAGGGACATTTTTCTGTGAAAAAAAAAATCTTGATATATTGCACAGCTTGGTTTTGCAATACATGTTTCCAGAGCTCTTTAGACAGAGACTGTTTCTTTCTCAGTTAAGTGCTGCCTAGGAGAAACAATGAAGAATACAGCAACAATCATATGGCCAGAAAAAACAAAAAAAATCAGTCTGAAACATTTTGTTGAAAAAACTGATTGAGGTCAACAAGGAAGAAAATAAAATAAAGCTGAATATAAAATGAAAGGTTTTGAAAGGTAGATGATCATGTATAAAAATAAATTGCCTCATTGGCCAATATTTTAAGAAAATTTGGGTAGAACTTGTTCCCTAGGTCTCTGGATAGCTGACAGCACATGTTTTAATGGCTTAGAAAATTCTCACCTCACTGCCACACCTTCTGACGTGAGTTTCTTTGCTGACTAATCCATTAATGCATTCCTTGTAGGAATCTGCTTATCTTAATATTCTTTCTGCAGTGGTCTCTTATGTACACCTGGAACGATTTTCTACATAAATTCAATATAAATTCCATAAAACATTTGCATTTTTAGCTTTTAAAATTCTAAGCTTACTTTTGAAATTTACCTAGTGACCAAATTTCTGTCTTTCCATTTAATTTAAGGTTAAATAAGCTCTGCCATTTTTCACAGCACTTTTTTTCTAATCTTTACTGCAGAAGTAAATGCATAACGTTTACCTCTCTAATAATATTTATAAGTAATATATCCATGTCAAAAATCTAGTCCCACAGGGCAAGAGTGGAGTAACCCCTATCGGTTGTTGGCTTTTCCAAAGTATCCAGAGACAATACCAGCTCTTCAGCTATCCATCAGCCCTTTCAAAGCATTTAGATCTGTCCTTGCTGTCCCTGTTTTCTAGAGATAGCAGATAGTATATGATTGATGTATAATATTACCCTTCTTTATCTCATTTGTCCCTCCCCTGAAAACTGCAGATTCCTCAGCCTCTGTATTCCGATCGTGACCACGTTTCTTATTTACCAGAAGTTATGTTTGGTCCTGTTCTATTGGGTCCATTTTGGTACTAATTTTCTTTGTATTATTGAACACATGAGTCTGTACTGAAATAGATGTAAGAACACAATGACCAACCATTCCCAAGTCTGTGCACGTCCTTTCAACCTGATAGTGAATGGTTAGTAGATTGACTCAAGAAACAAGGCACACACTGATCCTCTCCTGTCATACCTTGCAGCAGAAGCCATAGAAACTTCCTGGCCCCAAGGTTACATCAGGATCACTTGGTCTCCAATAGCCTCCAACAATGTAGCCCCACTCCCCACCTTAATCTGAGACAGGGTCATACCCTTAGGCCAGTGCCTGTAATACGGTAAACACATCTTGTAGTGCTGCAATCTGCATGGAGCCAATGTAGTGAGCTCACTTGACTGTGTACTAATGCATGTTTTATTATGACTTTTCCATTTTACTGGGTATGGGATTGCAATAAGTGCAAGTTACTTGTCAGCCTCAGGTTTCTTACTGAGCACGGTTCTCTACTTTAATGTGAGGCTTATAAGCAATAGGTTACACACCAGCAATTTCAACTTCAGTAAGAACTACTGGATGATACAATCTCATCTTGGCAGTTTGAGTACTATACTGTTAATTGATTTTTGTTCCTGTGGTGAGATGACCCCAGACAGCAACTGCACCCACCAGTCACTCATTTAACTACCCCACGGTGGAACTGGGGAGAGAATCAGGCTGAGAGAGTTGGGCTTGTTCAGCCTGGAGAAGAGGAGGTTCCAGGGGGCCCTTATAGCAGCCTTACTGTACCTAAAGGGGCCTACAGGAAAACTGTAGAGGGGCTGTTTACAAGCGCAGGGAGTGACAGAACAAGGGGTAATGGGTTTAAACTATAAGAGGGGAGATTTAGATTAGATATTAGGAAGAAATTCTTCCCTGTGAGGGTGGTGAGGCACTGGAACAGGTTCCTCAAAAAGCTGTGGCTGCCCCATCCCTGGCAGTGTTCAAGGCCAGGCTGGATGGGGTTTTAGGCAACCTGGCCTAGTGGAGGGTGTCCCTGCCCATGGCAGGGGGGTTGGAACTAGATAGTCTTTGAGGTCCCTTCTAACCCAAACCTTCTGTGATCCGGTGATCAGAAGGGTAAAAGTGAGAAAAACTCATTGGTTGAGATAAAGAGAGTTTAGTAAGTGAAGGGAGAAAAAAAAAAAAGAAAAAAGAAATAACCTGGATTGTAACAGCTATGTTAATTCCATCCTAGCCAGACCCAATACAGTTCCAAAATCTTAATTTCTTGTGTTTCAACTGTCTTTTTTTTAATCACCACTGCCTATATTGTCTATCTGATGTTCTTACCTCCCTGCAGTTTCTCCTAGCTGCCGTATTCTGTGGTGTATTTTTCTCCCTTATCTCTTTCTTCTTTCTGTTTAATTAAAAGTAACTGCAGAGAAACTGTATGAGTCTCTCCTTCAAGCACTATTTTTGTTTCCAAAATTAAAATTTATTTTCTCAGTTACAATATTTACTAAAATTCTGTATCCAAAAAAGTCACATAAATCCTTAAAGTTGAAGAAAACACTTTTTCAGTATTGCTAAGAATCTTACTTGTTTTTCATGTAATAAAATAAAATAAAAACCGCTACATTTTGGAATTCTGAAAAAAAAAATTATTGTATCTTATAGTTCGTGATGCTCAGGAATAAAAGTTTTTCATTGGGAAAAATAAGCAGAGGGAAAAAAGAAACAGGTATTCTCCCACCCACATTAAGCAAGCAAAATGGTTTAGAAGAAAACACTTTTTAAAGGATTTGGGAAGAAGAAATCAATAACAGTTTCCTCACACACATTTAACCCATGTGTTTCTGCACAGGTATGTTGAGAGAACACTTATTTCTCAAAGTAAATAATAAACAGATGAAAAAGTACAACCAGTCCCAAATGCTTTGGATGATTCACTTGTATAAATCTCTACAAAATTCAGATTGTAGGCTGGATCTCATTTCAGGCCTAAGGCCCTGTTGCTTTTTATCCTTAGTAGAGGGTAGGAGACATATCATCTTGTCAAAAAACTGTAGATCCACCAAGTGTCTTCTTGCCCAGTTCCATGAGTTGCACATTAACACACTGCTGAAGCTGTACCCTTGCTATGGCAGCCACAATCACAGGCGTAACCACTGTAGATATTGGTCCCTGCTGGTTGCACAACCCATGCATGGCACTCACTCAGCTTTTGCTTTCTTGGCTAATGAAGAATGGGCAATGACAGTTGTGTTCAGGCATCCCTGGATGCAGACAATATGCTAGTTTCTTTTCAACCAAGTTTAAAGCCTTGGTACTCTACTGCAATTTCATTAGTCCTTTTGGTCATGGGTGTCTTCCTAGCAATTGGCAGAGGTCAAGCATCCTTCCCATTTTGTTAGGTCCATCAAGCAGCCTTTGACACTCATGATAATGAATAGAATAGAATAGAATAGAATAGAATAGAATAGAATAGAATAGAATAGAATAGAATAGAATAGAATAGAATAGAATATTTCACTTGGAAGGGACTACAACAATTATCTAGTCCAACTGCCTGACCAATTTGGGACAGTGACAAAATTAAAGCATGTTATTAAGGTCATTGTCCAAACACCCCTTAAACGCTGACAGGTTTGGGACATCGACCACCTCTCCAGGAAGCCTGTTCAGTGCTTGACCACCCTCTTGGTAAAGAAATGCTTCCTCATGTCCAATCTAAAACTCCCCTGGAGGAGCTTTGAGCCATTCCCATGCATCCTATCACTAGGTATCAGGGAGAAGAGCTCATCACCCCCCTCCTCACTTCCCTTCCTTAAGAAACTGCAGAGAGCCATGAGGTCACTCCTTAGCTTCCCTTTTTCCAAACTAGACAAGCCCTAAGTCCCCAGCCACTCTTTGCAGTCCATGCCTTCCAGCCCTTCCACCAGCTTTGTTGCTCTCCTCTGGGCACATTCAGACGTTCACATCCTTCTTAAATTGTGGAGCCCAGAAATGCACACAGTACTCAAGGTGAGATGACACCTAAGCGAAGACACAGGGAACTACAGACCAGCCAATCTAACCTCAGTTCCTGGATAAATAATGGAAAAGATTTGTCCTGGTTTCAGCTGAGAGAGAGTTAATTCTCTTCACAGCAGCCAGCATGGGGCTGTGTTTGGGTTTGTGCTGGAAGCAGCGCTGATAGTGCAGAGATGTTTTTGCTGTTGCTGAGCGATGCTCACACAGAGCCAAGGCCTTTGCTGCTTCTCGCACCGCCCCGCCGGCGGGATGGCTGGGGGTGCGCGGGGAGTTGGGAGGGGACAGACAGGGCAGCTGACCCCAACTGACCAAAGGGACATTCCATACCATATGGCGTCATGCTCGGTTTATAAGGGGCTGGGGGGAAGANCTCTCCCCCTTTCCGATGAGGGGGACTGAGCGAGCGTCTGCGTGGTGCCCAGCTGTCAGCTGGGGTAAAACCACAACAAGAATATATTGGGTTTTGTGTTTTAATCTGTCTGGCAGCTAAAACAGCCAAAACAGCCATTCACTTACACCCCCTCCCAGTGGGATGAGGGAAAGAATCAAAAATGAAAAAAAAATAAAATAAAACTTGTGGGTTGGGATAAAGACAGTTTAAAAGGACAAAAAAGCGTAATAATAATAGACTATACATAGCAAGTAATTCACAGCACAATTTCTCACCGCTCAAAGCTGATTCAGGGAAGTTCCCAAACTGCCCTGCCTTCCAGCCAGCCCCCAGTTACATACAGAACATGACATCATGTAGTATGGAATACCCCTCTGGTCAGCTGGGGTCAGCTGTCCTGACTGTGCCCCCTTCCAGCTTCTTTGGTGCCCCTCTCCTTCTTGTTAACAGGGCACTATAAGAAACTGAAAAGTCCTTGACTGCTCGGCAACAACTAAAAACATCAGGGTGTTATCAATATTATTCTCATCCTAAATCCAAAACACAGCACTATACTAGCTGCTAGGAAGAAAATTTACTCTACCCCTGACAAAACCAGAACACTGCATACTGTTTAAAGGTGTTTAAGGAATAATGCAATCATCAAGTGCAGTCAACATGGGTTCATAAAGAGATAGTCCTATTTAACTAATTTGATATCCTCTATGATAAGGTCACCTGCTTCATGGATGAAGGAAAAGTGGTGGTTGTGGCTTTCTGGATATTAGTAAGGTCTTTGATAGTGTCCCTGACAGCATCCTTCTGAACAAATTGTCCAATTGTGGGATGAGCAGGTTCACAGTGTGCTGGGTGATGAAGTGGCTGGATGGCCAGGCTCAAAGAGTAGCAGTGAATGGGGCTACATCTGCCTGGCAACTGACCACTGGCAGTGTTCGTCAGGGTTCAGTTCTAAGGCCAGCTCTGTTTAACATATTTATCAGCAATCTGGATACAGGAGCTGAAATCACCATTAGCGAGTTTGCTGATGATACTGAACTGGGAGGTGCTGTTGACTGTCTTTAGTGACAAGATGCAGAGGGATCTAGTTAGATTGGAGAACTAGGCAATAACTAACAGGACGAAATTTAATAATCCAAAATGCCAGGTGCTGCAGCTGGGACAGAATAACACTGGGCACGAGTATAAATTGGGAGAGGAGTGGCTGAAGAGCAGTCCTGCAGAAAGGGATCTGGGTCAACAGCAGGCTTGATATGAGTCAGCAGCGTGCCCTGGCAGCCAAGAGGGCAAACTGCATCCTGGGGTGGATCAAATACAGTATAACCAACCAGTCAAGAGAGGTGACTGCCTTCGGTCTTTGCTCATGCCCTTTTTGTAGATTGAAATAACACTGGCTAACTTCCAGTCTGTGGGAACCAAAGATCTTTCAAGATCTGAACTCACTTCCAGAGATGCTCAGATTTCTTCTTCCTCTTGAACTCCATGAGGAGTTCCCTGTTCAGCCAAGATCTTTCAAGATCTTTGGTAGATCATCGAGAGGGGTCCTACCAAAACATCTGCTAGTTCCTTCAGTACTCTGGGATGAATCCCATCAGGCCCTGTGGGCTTCTGAACATTCAGCTGATATAGTTGGTCCACTACAATTTCAGAGTCCAAGAATGGAAAGTCACTGTTCCCATACTCATCGTCTTCTGATTCAGGGGACCGGGCATCCCAAGGTCTATCAATATCATTAAAGACTGAGGCAAAAACTATACTGAATTCCTTCACTTCTCCGTCATCCCTATTAGTCAGCTGACCATCTTCAACAAGTGTCTGTCCAATGTTTTCTTTAGACCTCCTCTTTCTATTAATATATTTTAAAAAGCCCTTCTTGTTGCCTGACACAACAATGGCCTGTTTCTACTCTAATTGAGCTTTGGCCTTTTGTGTCATCTCCCTGCATATATGAAACACAGCTCTGTAACCTTTCTGCAAAGCCTGAACTCACTTCCAGAGATGCTCAGATTTCTTCTTCCTCTTGAATTCCATGAGGAGTTCCCTGTTCAGCCAAGCTGGTCTTCTAAAGGCAGTTCTTCTAAAAGATGTTCCAAAGACTGACTAGCACTCATGGACCCCAGAGCTCTCAAAACCAAGTTCCCAGAGTACTCTGCTAAAAAGCTCCCTGAATAGATTAAAGTTTGTTTTCCTGAAGTCCAGGGTAGCAACTCTGCTGTCCTATTTTCTTATTGCACTGAAAATTTTAAACTCAACCATTTTGTGATCACTGTGGCCAAGACAGTCACCTATCATCACAGCCCCCGCAAGTCCTTCTCTGTTCACAAATAGCAAGTCTAGGAGGGCATCTTTCCTAGTTGCTTCACTGATTACCTGTGACAAGTTATCATCTCTTACAAACATCAAGAGTTTCCATGACTTGCTTGTCACAGCAGTATGATATTTCCAGCTGATGTCTGGGAAGTTGAAATCTCTACCAATGAGGAATTTTCTCCTAATTTCCTATAGAATAACTCATCACTGCTTACATCCTGGCTGAGTGATAGGTAGTAGGCACCCACTACAACATCTCCTTTGTTTTCATCCCCCTAATCATCACCCAGAGGCTCTCAAGGACATCATCACTGGGGGTCGGCCTCTTCTCGCAGATAACTAGTGACAGGACAAGGGGGAACGGCTGCAAGTTGTGCCAGGGGAGGTTCAAGTTGGAGATTAGGAGAAATTTCTTCTCAAAAAGGGTGGTCAGGCATTGGAACGGGTTGCCAAGAGAGGTGGTGGAGTCACCGTCCCTGCAGGTGTTTAAAGAAAGGTTGGATGTGGTACTTAGGGACATGGTTTAGTGGGTAATAGGTGGTGGGGGGCGGTTGGACTAGATGATCCTTGAGGTCTCTTCCAACCTTAATGATTTTATCATTCTATGAACATTAACTGTAAGGGCTGTACAATCAAACCTCTCCTTTATGTATAGTGTGATGCCTCCACCTTGCCTGTCCTGATCCCTCCTGAACAGCCTGTAGCCCTCCATCCCAGCATTCCAATCATGCGACTCATTCCACCAAGTCTCACTAATACCAATGACATCACAGAATGTCTTGCAACAAAATTGTACAGCTGATTTTCCAGATGCCAGATGCTGCAGGAAATATGACTCCATTGAAATAAGGTAGCCATAATACTAAGGCAAGGAAAAGTAGTATGTGATACTTAGGAGAGTTCATTTTCCTTAAAATAATTCTTTCCGTCTTTAGAATATGATCTTAGGTTTTGACTTGAGTTGCAAATGAAACCAAAGGCCTTAGATGAACTTCATCTGTCCAAATGTAGATATTTACATTTAAGCTACTTGTCTAGATCATGGCACATGGTTTATCTTAATGTAGATGCAACTTTAAAATGCAATAAATTATATCCAGAAATACCCATTCTTCTCCTACAGGTGATGGGGGTGAATAGTTAATATAGACATCTATATTGTGTAGGTTCAGATTAATAACACCCTTAATGTCTAAAGGAAAGAAGGGTGCTAGCGTGTGCAGTGCCAGCAATCAGAAGGGACCACAGTACCTCTGGAGTGATAATGGAGGTTACAAAATTTGCTACATTCACATGTGGCTTTAAATTACATGCCGTAAGTGGAGAGGTGTTTTGTGTACATCAGCAGACTCTGAAAGAAAAATCTATCCTTGATGTAGGGAAAATAATTCCAACTGTAACAGGAAGAGAAGTGCCAACATAGTGATCAGGGCACTGGTAGGGGCTGCTGCCAGCAGGTGCTCAGAAGCATCAGCTTTTGTGACCTGCAAGAGTGTAGGCAGAAATGACACGGTTGGTGCCTGTTAAAGCATCCTTGGGGTAAACACAAAAGAAGGTTAAGAAGAGAAAGCTGGTATAAAAAATATTTGTTTGGTATGAACACATCTAGTCTGAAATTTAGAGGAATGTTTCTAATCCTCAGAGAAATAAAATGTAAGAATATATTTCTAATGGGAGTACTCTATGGGAGATACCTGAATGGTTTAATGATACGCCCACAAAAGGCTATGTAAAGGATCATGTAATGCCATGTCTGTTGTAGCAAGCCTACATGTCTACAGCCCAGAAAACTCACCTTTTTGCTGTAACATAACCCTGTGCTTTTAGCTTTTCATCTTTCGAGGCCAGGAATTTTTAAAGATTATTCAAAGACTATTTTGTAAATCGTCACTGGAGACAAACATAGAGAAAGAAATTAGCCGTAGATTAATTACATGACCACTGCAAATTATAGTGCAGAGAATGGGATCTAGATTGGGAAAAAGGTCAGAACTCCCCAAGAGTTTTGGATTCAAAACTGAACTCATAACTCAGCTCTTCTCATTAAGTCATATGGCAAATCAAAGGCCACAAACATTCAGATTACTGTTTTTTCAGCTCTACAGACGTTCAAAATTATATTATTCTGCAGTTTTTTTATGTCCCATGCCACAGTGGTTACGGTTTAACATCTTGAAAGGATGTTGTGTTCACAGAGAAGGAATATTATTCCTGGTCCTCACCAGGAACAAAATCTTCTTGTCTCTGGCTGGGAGTCAATGTGTATTTCTCACTTCACTGGTAAGCAGGCACCACCCCAGTAAGACCCTGGCTGCAAACAGCTGCTAGTGCTAGTATGTCCTAACTTAGAGGCATACAGGAACCACAGTCAAGTCCTGAGTTGTCCGAATCAATGATAAGGAACTTGCTCTTCCTCTTAGCAGCACTGTTTTTGCTGCAGGCATGTGTGCTCTAAATAATCTAAATATATGGAAAGATTGCTTCTAGCCTTGCTTGAGTTGCTCAGATTCCTAATTCATTTAATTGAGATGATTTGCGTGACACAAAGAAACCGTAATCTCTGCAATCCCTTTTGATCACTGAAATGTGCCTAAGAAATGCCAAGGATTAGATTCCTTCTCAGTCTTCCTGATTATGAGTGTTAATGCTAACACTGAAACTCTATTCTCTCAGCACTGCAGCAGAAATAAAATGTGTTTTAAGTGAACTTATCATTAGCTTCCACCAGATACTTACTCATAAAACAGTCTCTGATTCAAGAACATCTTTGAAGCTGACTCTTCAAAAGATACAGCACATGAAGATCCATAGCATTTCCTAGTACAAGTAGAGCTAAAAAATTTGAATTACAAATTACTCCCTTACAACGGTTGCAATACTGTTTCTGATGAGGTACATTCTACTGTTGGAACTTACCCATGATTGATGGAAGGCATCTATATAAACCCTCAAAACTATTGTGTGGAAAGCCTTGGAGGGAAGACTAAAAGGAAGATCAAAAGAACAGCGAATTGGTTTCTGGAAATGATTACATGGGCTGATATCTGTGACAAAGAAAATCTTGTCCAGAAGGGCCAAATCACAGAAAGGCTCTTTTTACAGAACTGCTGACTTGGACTGTGCCTAGGAGCCAGCTGTGCAATGAGAATCAGATTAGAGTGTCTTCATGAAAATGATCATTAAAAACGACGTCATAACAGCCATCATTACTCTGAAGTCTAGACACTTTTTCCTGACTTCAGTTAGTTCACACATGGTGGCAGACATCAGTCCAGACAGTATCAGAAGAAAAGTAAGAGGCCTTGAAGCAACATACATTTTCTATGTTCACTGCCATCTATGCTTTATAGCTCTGTAGAGCATTTGGTTCATAGCTGTTGCCTTTGGAGGTAGTAGTGACCAGTTAGTTAAATCCTTGCAATGCTTTTGTAACGACTCAAAATTACGGTCAACAGTCATTTACAATTGTTTACCATATTCTTGCAGATTGCCTTACACTGGGCTCAGAGCATTAGTACTGAGGAAAAGGTGAGGATGGTTGTAAAAGAAGCTGCAAGGAAAAGAAGATCGATTAAAGTGTGAAATTGGAAAATAGAAGAGGAAGGACAAGAAGGAAAGCATTGATGCCTCCACTTTGTCACCTGATCTGTAGCATGACAACACTGGTGGCACTGGATCTTTTCTGCCAGCATAGTGTGGGATAACAGGTTTCCTTCATGGTACAGCTTTGGGTGGGCCAGATGACCAGGCATAAGGGCCTTTGGTCCCTCGAGCCCCTAGCCACACCTGCCTGGAAACAGTACCTCAGTGTGGATGTTCTTTAGAGAAAAAGTATGGTAGCAAAGGAGACTCGATTAGAAAAGAGCAGGACCATTACAATGACAGCTGAAGGATTCTTCAATTAATTACAAAGCTGCATGGGCAGCTAAGTACCACGGCTTTTAACTTAATGAAGCATTTCCCTGTACTTAGCTACTGTGGGCATGCCAAACATTTACCAGCTGATACGAGATCAAAGCTGCCACAAGCAGCTGATCCCTATGCAGCATCTCTACAGCTTCAGCTTTGACATTTTGCAGTTTTTAGATAGCAGCCAGCCAAGTGTGAATGGCTCCTGCCTCAAAGATTACAGCCAGCCAGGCAGAACATGAGCAAGCGTGTTTTAAGCAATGACTACTCTCTTGTATGATCTCTCTATTCTCAGTGAGACAGGAATCAGTAAAGGTGGTGTTTGCATGGGGCAGATTCAGCGTATCTGTCACAGCAGCTTGGCAGAGTGGTGGCTTGCTTGTGTCAAGTTTTCCCTCAGGCTGAGAGTCTGGTTTGACAGCAGTGCTCAAAGCTGCGCGCAGTGGGGAACTGATTAATAACCTACCTTGCTGAAAATGGCAGCTCTACTGCAAAGCCTCACATCCACATACAATCCCACCCTACAGAAAGAAACTTCATTTAGGAGAGCCAGACTCCTCTACTCACCTGTGCCTTTAGTCCCCCAGGGCTCAGCAGCTTGCTGAGACTGGCTGGTGAGGTACAGAGCCACAAAATAGTCTGTGCCTTTGAAAAGTATCCAGGGGTAAAGAGGGTCTAAGTGCGTTTGGGTTCATCAAGCCTCTTATTTGCTTGTGAACTACCTATAGAAACTAACCAGATAGACTACTTCCAAAGGAAAGCAACCAGTTCCCTTTACCTGTTCTGCATCTAGAAACTCCAGCCTTAGCTTGTTCATTTCTATATGCAATGTCTGTAGAAATAGCTACTGCCCTACACACATCTACACATCTATAGACACATCTGCATGCTTGTAGATATTAATCCTGAGAGTTTGAGTTTAATATGTGAAATGCCTTTATCTCCTAAACCAAATCCTCACTGAGGGTATAGCTCCCAGGACAGCTCAGAGGAGGCAACAAGGTGGTACTGGGCAAGGGAGAATGCAGAACTCAGAAAATCAACGCATAACTACACCCTGCAAGTGGCTGACTGTGTCACCCTAGTCGTGCTGTCACCTTAATCTTGATACAGCCCATCAGATTCAGCAAGTTTAAAGATTTCTCTCTGTGTGAGAATGGTGGGTGAGTCACTTTGCAAAGAAGTACAGAATAACAGAACTTGCAAAATTCCCTGAGTAAAACCAAAAAAGCTTACCCTCAACAGCTTTTTTATACACACTACTAACTTGAACATTCTTCCAAAGTATTGTCTTGCATTTAGAAACTCTCTCTTTACTTTCCATTGTGACAACAGGAGCTCTGTTCCTGTGTTGCACAGACAGAAGAGATCTCCATTATCAAATAAAGTAAACAAGAGCTTTTCATCTCATACCATTTTAATTCTGCTTTTAACACTGTTGTGATTTTGGGGTCACTTGCTTTGTTAAAGCTACACTAGAGCAGTACTGAAGGACAATCCCATCTCAAAACTTCATGCCACTTTATTGCACTAAATTAGCAATATACTTGCTAGAAGTCACCATGAGTCAGATGAGTCACTTCACATACAATGCTCTACAATAAAGCTAATTTACTGGTACTTACAGTCCTGGTTTGCTGATGTTTTCTCGGGTACAAGGGAATAACTGGTGCTTCCAAAATTAAAAGTGAGTTTAACAAAAAAGTTTGAATCACAGCTGGTCTTTCTACATACCATATGTTCAACATTGACTTTTTCAACAAGTTCCCGGAAAGACTCAGTGTGAGTCTTAAAAATAATGTATTACTTTCCTGGAATTAAAAAAAGTGTCTGTGACTGTGGCTTAACCTTAGACTACCAGTATGCAGCTCTGAATACTATTCCATCAAACTAAGATAACATTCCTGTGACATCAGGGTCTTGTGGAGAACAAGCTGATGTGCCCATTATACCACCAACATCCAGGTTCATCACTCAACAAAGGATGGTTTGTGCTAAGTTTCACATAGCCCAGTCATAGCTTGCTGGCATAGCTATTTGTTAACTCCCAAAGGAGGTCAGAACATAGCCTTCCAGCAATGTCAAGCACACAAGCCATGGCATGCCATGTAAAGTCATTTGACTGAGTCCCTTTTATATGAGCTAAGAGACTGCCAGCTAGTTTTGATGAAAAAATAAGAAAGTTCAGACTGCAAGCATTAAGAAATGTAAGGTACACTTCTACTAGAATGTACAAGTTACTGTCACAAGCCTCTCAATAAGTATATAGCAGGTTTTACCCAACATACCTTGTTAAATGAGCACAAGAGAGAAATATATTATTATTGCTTCTGCTTCTGCACTGCCTGTCATAGGAGACTCCCTTCGGAAGGGAACAGAAGACCCGATGTGTAGACCAGACCGACTTCTTAAGGAAGTCTGCTGTCTCCCTGGGCTTGGGGTAAAAACATGAAGAGAAAGCTTCCTACCTTCATATGGCCCTCAGGTTATTATCCATTATTGATTTTTCAGGTAGGCAGCAATGTTGCAATAACAAGTCCAAGGGCAGTCAAGAGAGACTTTAGGGTCTTGGGACAACGTGTTAAGGGCAGCATATCAATATGTGGCTCTAAGATTAGTATCATTGGCAGGATTTGGGGTTTTTTGATCATAGGTCAGTTTATATGATACCAGGCCTGCTGACCACAGATTGTGTACACCTGTCTCAAGGGGGTAAAGGATCTTTGCACATGAGTTAGCAAGGCTCCAAAAAAGGTCTTTAAACTAGATTTGAAAGAGGAAGGGGATAAAACAAGGCTCATTAGAGGTAAGTCTGGAACACTGATATACACCAATGTTTGTGGGACTGTGTGCTAGTGAGGTCCTTCAGTTATCACGTCATTGGAAGTAGGAGGTGGAGAGCCATGCAACAGCAAAGACACAAGGGTTATTGATGGATTATAAACCATGGAAGTGCCTGAGAACGGTCAGGTAGGAATTAGGGTTTCTCCCCTCAAAATGTAGTGGGATCAGTAGCCCAGCTGACAAGCATCTACACAGATGCGTGCAGCATGGGCAACAAACAGGAGGAGCTGGAAGCCATTGTGCTGCAGGAAAACTAATATACAGTTGCTATCACAGAAACATGGTGGGATGACTTGCACAACTGGAGTGCTGCAATGGATGGCTACAAACTCTTCAGAAGAGATAGGCAAGGAAGGAAAGGTGGTGGGGTGGTCCTGTATATTTAAGGAGCTTAATGATGGTGATGATAGGGTTGAATGTCTATGGGTAAGAATCAGGGGGAAGGCCAACAGGGCAGATATCATGGTGGGTGTCTGTTACAGATCACTCAACCAGGATAAAGAGGCAAACAAAATGTTCTATAAGCAGCCAGGAGAAGTCTCACAACAGCTAGCTCTTTTTCTCATGGGCAACTTCAATTTACCAGATGTCTGATGCAAATACAATACAGTAGAGAAACAGTTTAGGAAGTTTCTGAAGTGTGTGGACAACAACTTTCTGACACAGCTGGTAAGTGAGCCAACTAGGGAAGGCGCCGCACTGGACCAGTTGTTTGTGAACAGAGAAGGACTTGGGGGTGATATGACAGTTGGAGGCTATCTTGGGCAGAGCAATCAGGAAATGATAAGAGTTTTTGATTCTCAGAGAAGTAAACACATGAGCAACAAAAGGAGGGCTAGGGAGAATCTCCATTCTTTATTGAATGTGGGGAGAACCATAGCAGCAAAGAATGAAGAAAAGGCTCCATTAGTAAATGCATTCTTTGCCTCAGTCTTCAGTAGTAGGACCAGTTGTCCTCCAGGTACCCAGTCCCCTGAGCTGAACGCCAGGGAAGGGGAGCAAATGTGACACCCATCTACAAGAGGGGCCAGAAGGAGGATCCAGGGAACTACAGGCTTGTAAGTCTGTCCTCAGTGCCAGAAAATGTTATGGAGGAGATCATATTGAGTGCCATCAAGATGTACATACAGGACAATCAGGCAATCAGGACAAGCCATCGTAGGTTTATGAAAGGCAGGTCATGCTTGACCAACCTGATCTCCTTCTATGACTCACTTAAGGGGTGAGGGAAAGGCTGTGCATGTTGTCTGCCTGGAAAGCCTTTGACACCATTTCTCACAGCATTCTCATGGAGAAACTGGCTGCTCATGTCTTCAAAAGGCATATGCTTCACTGGGTAAAAAAAAAACGGTTGATGGCTAGGCCCAAAGAGTTGTGGTGAACTGAGTTAAACCCAGTTAGCAGTCAGTCACAAGTGGTGTTCCCCAGGGCTCGGTATTGGGGCCAGTTCTCTTTAATATCTTCATCAATTATCTGGTTGAAGTAATCGAGTACACCCACAGTAAGTTTGCAGATAACACCACAGTGGACAGAACTGTTGATCTGCTGGAGGGTAGGAAGGCTCTGCAAAGTAATCTGAACAGGTTGGATCAATGGACTGAGGCCAACTGTAGGAGGTTCAACAAGGCTGAGTGCCAGGTGCCACACTTGGGTCACAACTAGCTAGAAAGCTGTCTAGTGGAAAAGATCCTTGGGGTGCTGGTCAACAGCAAGCCTAACATGACCCAGCAGTGTGCCCAGGTGGCCACGAAGGCCAACAGAATCCTGGCTTGTATCAGAAATAATCTGGCCAGCAGGAATAGGGAAGTGATAGTCCCTTTGCACTCAGCACTGTTGAGGATGCATCTTAAGTGCTGTGTTCAGTTTTGGTCCTCTCACTACAAGAAAGACATTGAAGTGCTGGAGCATGTACAAAGAAGGGCAGTGAAGCTGATGAAGGGTCTTCTGAGGAGCAGCTGAGGGAACTGGGTTTGTTTAGCCTGGAGAAAAGGAGACTGAGGGGAGACTTTATCAATCTCTACAATTACCTGAAAGAAGGTTGTATACGGTGGGTGTCAGTCTCGTCTCCCAAGTAACAAGTGATAGGAAGAGAGGAAATGGCCTCAAGTTGTGCCAGGGGAGGTTTAGATTGGATATTAGGAAAAATTCCTTCACCGAAAGGGTTGTCAAGCACTGGAATAGGCTGCCCGGGGGACTGGTTGAGTTGCCATCCCTGGAGGTATTTAAAAGATGCATAGATGTGGTGCTTAGGGCCATGGTTTAGCGGTAGGCTTGACAGTTCTAGGTTAATGGTTGGACTTGATGATCTTAAAGGTCTTTTCCAACCAAAATGATTCTATGATATGCCTTGGTAGCTCCAAGGCTCATAAGGCTCACTGCCCACATCACAATTGTTCCTCTAATACTTCAAGAGGGACTAGACACTTGTTCGTTATTCCTTTCTTTCATTTATATCTGAAGCAAGAGTAACATCTGAGACTGCAAGCTTGGGCGTTCGAGTAACATTTGCCCATCATCTAAGCAGAGAAGTATATCAGGGTTATTAGTGAAGCACAGATCTCCTAGGGACTTAAAAATGGTTACACTTATATCCAAAACGTTCACATCCTGAGCAAAAAAAATGAGTGTCAGCAACATACTACCAATTTTTAGGAAGGATTACCTCAAGAATGGCCTCTTCTGTGAGTGATGCACGTAATATCACTGCATAAATTGTCATCCTTTTTCCCAAATACATCAGCTCCATTCACATCTGTCCCAGGCAGCCAAAGAGTAAAACACAGAGAAGTGAAACTTGTGTGCTCATGTAAGGAGTTGTTTACAGTAATAACAAATCCACTCAAAATTTTTCTTTATTGCCAGAATGATAGGGAAAACAAAGTCAACATCAGCACAAAAAATAGAAGGGAGAAAAAGAAGTGGAAATTTTATTAAAAGCAACAACGGGAAATGTTGTTGCAAGCTGAAAACTAATGAAGCTCTAAAAAGTTCAGACAGATCCATGTAGTTTACAGGACAAAAATAAAGGTTAGTTGATAAAAATTTTCTAAACTTTAATTCCTCATTGTCTATCAACTAAGATAGAGTGCCATCAGATCTGAAAAAAAAATGAAAAAGAAAAAAAAGAAAGTATATATAATCATAGAATGACTTGGATTGGAAGGGACCTCAAAGATCGTCTAGTTCCAACCCCCCCCTGCCATAGGCAGGGACACCCTACACTAGACCAGATTGCCCAAAGCCCCATCCAACCTGGCCTTGAACACTTCCAGGGATCCAGGGGCCTCCAAAACTTCCCCGGGCAACCAGTTCCAGTGCCTCACCACCCACACAGTAAAGAATTCCTTCCTCATCTCTCATGTAAATCTACAGTCCTTCAGCTTAATACCATTACCCCTTGTCCTGTCACTACTTGCCCTTGTAAACAGTCCCTCGCCAGCTTTCCTGTAGGCCCCTTTAGGTACTGGAAAGCCACTATAAGGTCTCCCCAGAACCTTCTCTTCCCCAGGCTGAACAAGCCCAATTCTCTCAGACTGTCCTAATAGGAGACGTGCTCCATTCCTCTCATCATCTTTGTGTCCCTCCTCTGGACTCCCTCCAACAGCTCCATGTCCTTCTTATGCTAGGGGCCTCAGAGCCAGATACAGGACACCAGGTGGATTCTTATGAGAGTGGAGCAGAGGGACAGAATCACCTCCCTTGACCTGCTGCACGCTGTTTTTGATGCAGCCCAGGATATGGTTGGCTTTCCGGGCTGCAAGCGCACATTGCCAGCTCATGTTGAGCTCATCATCCACCAACATCCCCAAGTCCTTCTCTTCAGGGCTGCCCTCAATCCATTCTCTGCCCAGCCTGTAGTTGTGCTTGGGATTGCCCCAACCCACGTGCAGGACCTTGCACTTGACCTTGTTGAACCTTATGAGGTTTGCACGGGCCCACCTCTCAAGGTCCCTCTGGATGGCAACCTTCCCTCTAGCAAGCTGACTGCACCACACAGCTTGGTGTCATCAGCAATCTTGCTGAGCACACACTCGATCCTACTCTCCACATCGCTGACAAAGACATTAAACAACACCCATCCCAATTCCAACTCCTGTGAAACACCACTTTTCACTGATCTCCACTTGGACATGGAGTAGGTCTTTTGAGTGTGACCACTGAAACAGTTCCTTATCCACTGAGTGGTCCATCCATCTGTGGGAATTGTATCTAAGAGGTTAAAAACACAGGTGTCCACCCATCTCTACATACCTCCTGTTTAACAAACTTCGGTTCCTTTTATGACAAGGTCACCCGTCTAGCTGACCAAGGGAAACCAGTTGAAGTCATTTTTTTGGATTTCAGTAAAGCTTTTGATATTGCCTCTCACAGTATCCTTCTGGACAAAATGTCCAGCATACAGTTTGACAAACACATAATGCTGTGGGTGAGCAACTGGCTGACGGGTCAAGCCCAAAGAGTTATAGTAAACGGGGTTACATCAGGCTGGCGGCCAGTCACTACTGGGTTTCCCCAGGGCTCCATTTTAGGGCCAGTTCTTTGTAATGTTTTCATAAATGACTTGGGTGTAGGACTAGAAGTTGTTGTGAGCAAGTTAGCAGATGATACTAAATGTGGAGGAGCCGTTGATTCTGTCGAGGGTGGAGAGGCCTTGCAGAGAGATCTGAACAGATTAGAGAATTGGGCAATCACCAACCGCATGAAGTTTAACAAGAGCAAGTGCCGGATTCTGCACCTAGGAAGGGGCAACCCCGGCTGTACATACAGACTGGGCGAGATGCTGGAGAGCAGCCATGCTGAGAGGGACTTGGGGGTCTTGGTGGACAGCAAATTGAGCATGAGCCAACAGTGTGCCCAGGCTGCCAGGAAGGGCAGCTGTGTCCTGGGGTGCATCAAGCATGGCATTGCCAGCTGCTCTAGGGAAGTGATTGTCCCGCTCTACACTGCGCTGGTGTACTCGAGTAGTGGTGCAGTTTTGGGCACCACAGAACAAAAAGGACATAAAACTATTGGAGAGTGTCCAGAGACAGGCAACCGTGATAGTGAAGGGTCTAGAGGGGAAGATGTATGAGGAGAGGCTGAAGTCCCTTGGCTTGTTGAGCCTGGAGAAGAGGAGACTGAGGGGAGACCTCATGGCAGTCTACAGCTTCCTCACAGGTGGGAACGAAGGGGCAGGTGCTGATCTCCTCCTTCTGGTGATCAGTGATAGAACCCGAGGGAACGGCATGAAGCTACAACAGGTGAGGTTTAGTTTGGATATCTGGAAAAGGTTCTTCACCGAGAGCGCTGTCAGGCACTGGAACAAGATCCCCAGGGAAGTGGTCACCACACCAAGCTTGACTGAGTTCAAGAAGCACCTGGACAATGCTCTCAGTCATATGTTCTGATTGGGCTGGTCCTGTGTGGAGCCAGGAGTTGGACTCGGTGATCGTTATGGGTCCCTTCCAACTCGAGATATTCTGTGATCCTCTGAAACATTGTGAATGAAGATCTACAAGGTTGGTGTGAGAAGCAGCTAAAGGAAGGTGCCTTATGGCAGCAAGATGGCCTTGTTTTGGCTAGAGAATGTGGAATGAACAGATAGATGGTTTCTACACAGAATTTTGAAGGCCACGGTGCTTCATTATCCACAAAATGAATATTGAAGTTGACAACCTTAAAGAAGCTAATGAGCTAAAAGGAGTACATGCTAAACATAAATGATATAGTACGCAACTCTTCACCCAAAGTCATGTTAAATGTCACCTCTGGGAGGGAGCAGCTAAAATTGGTGTATGAGGTTACCCCCACAGTAGAAGAAATTGAAGACCCCGAAGAGTCAGTTGATGGGCTGTGCTCCTTCTCCACCTAACATATGGACATCTTCTTGGTAAGCAACTGTGATTTCACCTTTTTGGTGAGAATATCCAGTATAGTATTTTGCTAGCATTATGATTATAATCATAGTCTTATATTGGCACTATTGCAGTAAGTGCATTTATCAATGGCAATTCTGAACACTTTGTATCTGTCACTTTAACAAACTATTAGTTTCAACATTGCAAAACTGATTCAGTGCAAGTCCTTTGGGAGCTCTGACAGATAAACACTGACTCTGGTATGTGGCTATATATAAAATCCCTTAGACATAAACTGTTGACCAAGTCTGGGACTAAGATGGGACCTAGCTGCACACAGGCTCCTCTCTGAGGAGTTCAGAAAGCAAGGGGGTCCTTTCGGAGCCTCGTGATTGAACAGGAGGGCTTCCTTCAGCCATGTATCAGACTACCATTTACATGACACCATCTCCATTTCTCAGCAATTTAGAAAAACGGATGTCATGTGGGACAGTGTCAAATGCTTGCACAAACCTATCTATATAGAACAATAATAACAAAACCAATGACAGCTTGGCAGGTTTCAATCTATCTTGCTAAACGAATTGTTTGTATAAACATACCTCCTGCATGGCTTTAGCTGACCCTTGCTTTGCTCTTTTCTGCAGTAATTGACCATTTTCAAGTTAATTTGAAAGCGTGAAAGAGATATTTCCAAAATCATTGATTTCACATTAGTTCTGTGAAAATCAGTACCTGGATGGAAAAGAAAAACCCAAATCTGTGTTTCAGGGTAGGAAAACGGAGAAAAACAAGGAGTGCCACAATCTTGCTGTAGCTGATGGCCACTCAACTAATCAGTATCGTCTGGCTCATCAGCACACCTATCCCTACACTACCTGCAGCAAGCGCTGGCTTTCTCCGGAGAATATAGCACAGCTGTGATGGGAGCCAGGCACTGGAAAAGAAAGTGCAAGGAAAATGGGGCATACATTTAAGAAACTAGGCTCTGCTATTTTCTTCCTTATAAAATCAGAGAAAAAAAAATCTTTTTCCTTGTGGAAAATAGCAGATTTTCACTTTAAAAAATTATTGACATGGCCATTTTTATGGCAAATTCTACCAGAGACAACACCTAATGAGAGTTTGTTGCTCTTAGGAAAACACAGAAATTAGAAGCAACAGTATTTGTCTTTAAAAAGAATATTACTGCTAACGGTGCGTGTCTACAGTTCAAGGTCTGATTACATCAATTATACTACTGTGCATTAAACAGCAATCAAATGAAATGTCAGCATCTGCACAGATGCAAAGGTTGCCATTAAAGTTTTTTTATAAGTGCCTTGGAAGTAATTACTAGTTTTGCTGTATTCACAGTAAGTATCTTTCTAGATGGTACCAGAAACGCAAGTGTACCTGGAAGAATGGCAGAAAATGTAATAGCATTCACAGTGCAACCTTCCCGTTTCTTGTTTTGTTGTTGTTTTAGCATAGGTACCCAATATTCACAGGTTTGATCCAGTTTGTTTTCATTTGGGCCCTTAGCCCTCAGTAGTAAAATGTAGGAAAGAACTATTTTGGCCAATTAAAGAAGTTAGGATTGCATTAAATGTCTTATTAGTAGGAGGAGCCTATTACTCTAGTGACTAATGTTTAACTTTTTCCTCTAGATCACAGTGCAATCCACAGGTGAAGATGAGTTTTCCATGTCAAGAGTACAGTTTCCCGTATATCTTTATTTTTTTTGTCAAAGACTTTATACTTCTACTTTTTAAAATACCAATGTCACAATATTAGCTCAAAAAAAAAAAAGTACATGTGATGTACATTGTAGATATGCTTTCATACAGCAAGCAATAAGATCTGAAGCTCACTGACCTCATCACACTTTCCACTATAACAGCAACTGTACAGATTTGCTGCTTCGTTCTCCCAGATGGAGGGCTTTGTCTTTCTGGTTTAACTTATTTCACTGCATGAAAGGGGTGTTTTGATGACCTGTGCAAAATCTAACTAGGTCAGGATGTATTGAATCTCAGAAAAGTGTATTTTGTTTGACCTAATGACTCTGCTTTTGTGCTGGAAAAGTAAAACTCTGTGTAAATATCTGTAATACCTTTGTTTATGGCTTTTGAAAGTGAGATAAGCACTTGAGTTTCCTAAGACTGCCCGACTGGCACAAAACCACTACCCTCACACCTCTCACAGAAATTAACTCTTTGGCTTCTAGAATGAGCATGAAACAGTAGGATAAAATGTCTTAACTTGCTGTGTTTTAATTGCACCTTATCTTTCTCTGCCCTAGGTGATGCCACCCTTACCTTCTCAAGAAGAAAACCCAAGCAGACAACCTTTACAACAGCTCCCTGGTAATTTTGATCCCTGGATTCACAATTTTCATTTTAGACATGTTTATAGGTGAGACATCTAGATGCGGTGTACAATAAAATGAAAATGCAGTAAACAGTCTGTCCTCTGTGTGTTTGTTGCCTTAGAAATATACTCTTTTTAACGGATTCTGCCTAAGCAAATTCTGTAACTAAGCAGTACTGCATGAATCTAGAACTTCAAACTGCAATATTCTTGTTATAATCTGCTTTCTGCAAACATTGACACATTTAAGCTTTAAAAAAGTATACATTTTGCCAGTATTTGCACAGCAATTTCAAGAATGCTGGTATTCTCAGAAGCAGAGCAGAGAAGATTTACAGCCATAGATGCATCAAACAAATCGATCTTGAGTGTGTATAGAAAGTACTTTCTAGTATTTGTTCAACTTTAAAATTCTATTTCTTAAGTGAAATGCTGTCAGCAAATTTCCCATTCACTAGGAATACACTTAGGCATTACCTGTGCACATACAGTTGTACATTTCTACATCCAAGTAATCATTAGTATGAAAATTGTGACCACTAGTTGTAAAACTCAGAGGTTGATTTGAATTTTAAGTTGGACCCTTGTTTTTTCACATCCAACATAACCTGTAAGGAAAACAGCAGAATTTGGTTCTGTGGAACTCTGAGAAGTAGAGTCTGTATTGGTTTATTCTTTTCTATTTTCAGCTAGGCACAGCTCAAAGCACCTGGGCTATCAAACCATCTTGCTGAAAACAGTGGCTAAAGAATATTAGCAGAAAATTTGAACACAGTTTCCAAGTACCCGCACTGGTGTCCAACTTTAGACAACTTTCTAAATGGCAGACAAATATGTCCCAAGAACCCATGACTAAAAATGAAGTTTGGAAAAAACCTAAATTGCAAATATAATCCAACTCCTTAACAGTGACTGTAATGAATCACTGGAATACAAGGGAAGTGGTTCATTAGTCATCAGCTTTAAATTGGATGTCCTTCTGAAAGATATGCTATAACTCAGCCACAAATTATTGAAGATGATAGTTTTCAATTACATAGCACAGAAAATAATAACCTTCTCCACAGGAATTACTGAGTAAAATTTGGTGACTTACATTATGCAAGAATTCAGAAGAGATTGATCATAGTCCTTTCAAAATTTGCATTTTAGGACTGTATTTTCTGACTCTATCATTGGATTGGAATTTGGCCCATAGGGAGTTGAGCTGTTGAATCAGAAGTTACTACCATTTTTACATTGTGGTGGTATTATAGGAAGTCTTTCATGCCTAGTTATATTGCTTAGAATATATATTTACATTCTTAAAAGCTTATACACTCAACTTTTATTCGTTTAGCCTTCTTTTACAAAGGATATCCTTAAAGCCTAGTGGTAATCTGATAGTACTGTTATCATACACTGTCTTTAAGAAGTGAAAAACGTTGACCACAGTATTGTAGATGATATTCAACTATATACCTTATAAATAAACTTGTATTATTTTATTTGCATTAAATGCCTTTTGTTTATGTCAAATGATACATGCTTACTGTCATGCTTGTGTAAGGGTAGTAATTCATCAAAACTCTGTCACTTTAATCCCTGTCTAATCCCTCTCTATCTTCTCTTAACATTTATTCATAAATGCTGATTTTATTTACTACAGTCCTTTGGATTTTCTATGAAATTTTCCCATTGACTGTAACCACCATTCCGTCTGATCCTGCCTTATTTTGTCTTCAAGTTTGTTTGCCTATATAAAATTTTGTTTCCACCTACTGGCACAAGTTCTTAAGTATAAATCTCTGTTGGTTTATTTGCAATGTTCAGAACAATTTATTATGTCCTCACATTTAGACCAACTATGTGTCTTTGATATATTACTACCTTGTAGCTTGGTGTCCTAG
This sequence comes from Psophia crepitans, assembly GCA_013399095.1. Taxonomy (NCBI): domain Eukaryota; kingdom Metazoa; phylum Chordata; class Aves; order Gruiformes; family Psophiidae; genus Psophia; species Psophia crepitans. Next base: position 77,440 of record VWZZ01000579.1, read on the forward strand.
GAAAATGAGGCTTATGCAATCAGTCTGTTTGCCAGTCCTCCTCAACAGCTTTTTAATCTGTTGGCCAATTTAATTCAAATTTGACAGAGAAGTAGAGTCTCTGTGTTATTATTTTCACAGGAGTTTTGTGAAGATTGCTGATTTGGGTGAAGAAAAGGAACCCTTTGAGGTGCTGAAGAAGCAACAAAATTGGAGATTGTTATGGTTTAACCCCAGCTGGCAGCTAAGCACCATGCAACCACTCACTCATTTCCACCACCCCCATTGGGATGGGGGAGAGAATCAGAAAAGTAAGAAAATTCCTGGGCTGCGATAAAGGCAGTTTAATAGGTAAAGCAAATCCGAGCACACAAGCAAAGTAACACAAGGAATTCATTCACCACTTCCCATGGACAAGGCAGGTGTTCAGTCATCTCCAGGAAAGCAGGGCTCCATCACAGGTAGCAGTGACTTGGGAAGACAAACGCCGTCACTCCAAAGGTGTGTCCCCCGCTTCCTTCCTCTTCGCCCTGCCCCTTATATGGTGAGCATGACATCGTATCGTGTGGAATATCCCTCTGGTCAGTTTGGGTCAGCTGTCCTGGCTGTGTCCCCTCCCAACTTCTTGTGCACCTCCAGCCCACCCACTGGTGGGGTGGTGTGAGAAGCAGAAAAGGCAGTGGCTTTGTGTAACCCCTGCTTAGCAATAACAAAGACATCTCTATCTTATCAACGCTGTTTTCAGCACAGATCCAAAACATAGCATCATACTAGCTACTGTGAAGAAAACCAACTCTATTGCAGCAAAGGCTAGCACATCTCCACTGCTTATTCCATACCATTCACATCATGCTCAGGTCCCATGCTATCCAATACAACCTCATGAACCACCACTCCGTTACCCATCCTCTGATATAATGTGCAGATATCATTCCCATGGTCTATGGACCACCCTTGCAAAACATCCACAAAATGTCCATTGAGTTCATTTAGTCCATGACTTTGGGCTCCATCTGTTGTGGTGGTCACTCAGGACAGGAGAAATGCTGTGTTGTGTAGAGTTACTGGGCACCAAAACCAGTTCAGGTTGGGATCACTGCTGCACTTGCACTGCTTCTTATAAGGCTTATCCTTCATTGGTTCAGGTGGTTCCTCCTACAGTAATTCCTATAACATGAAATTGAAATCATGCTTTACAACAATTTAAAGGTATTTATGTTACAGTCTCCACCCCTGATCCCTTTGGGCCAGGTTATAGGTTTTAACATTACAATGAACTCCTCTTCTTGGTCCTACTCTGGCTAGCAACAAGGGGTTCCTGCTGTAGTAATTCTCATAACATGCAACTCAAACCCTGGTTTACAATAATTTAAAGGTATTTCCATAACAATATCAAGCCCTGGTCCCTTTGGACCAGATCATTGGGTTTAGCATTGTAATGAACTCCTCACCTTGCACCTGCTCCAGCTTGGACTTATCCACAGACTGCGGTCCCTCAGGGAGTACCTGCTCCAAGGGGAGCCTTATCCATGAGCCACAGTCTCTCCAGGGGCACACCTGCCGCGGCATAAATTTATCCACAGCCACAGCTGCTTTGAGGTGCTCCAGCATGACCTCATGCACAGACACTGATGCTTCAAGGTGTACCTGCTGCAGCATGGATTTATCCACAGCCACAGATACTTCAAGGTGTACTTTCTCCAGCATAGTCTTACCTTGGGCCACAATCTCTTCAGAGGTAGAATTGCTGTGACACAGACACAATCACAGATGCTTCAAGATATACCTGCTCTGATGTGGACTTATGGCCACAGACACTTCGGGTGTCCTGCTTCTGTGGACTCATCCACAGGTCACAATCCCTTCAACTTGAGTTCACACTGGAGTTCCACAGTCTGTCCAGTACAGCACAGGGGTGCAGAAGGAACAAAGGAGAGCTGCAACAAAGAAGTTGGAGATGATATGGGGAGAGCTGTCGTTATTGCAAGGGGAAAATTAAGGGGTTAAAAGCAAAAGTCTGGGGAAAATGACAGTTCATTTCATTGATAAACTCTGTGATTTCCAGTAATTTCATTAACATATTACCACAATATTGCTAATGAGAGAAGTCCCTAAAGCATCCCTAGGGAACCTGCATTTCACCATTTAAAATAATTCTCTTCTATTCAGTTCCAGATGATACATTTACATACAGAGATTAACGTCTTACAAATAGTGATATTAACTCTGGTTCTGCCACCTCATAACTATTACTCTCCTCTTAGGTCAACAGTCAGGAGTCTCAGTCCTTTCCCAACATAAAGTGACCAGAAAATCAGTGGTCATATCTCCTTCCAACAGCCTGCTTCAGCATCTGCCAGTTACTCATCAGGCTGAGATGGATGTGCTGTATGTTGCAGATTTGAGCACCATGTTTTTATGACTTGCTTTCCGAGGAGAAGCATCAAAAAATAAAATTTACAAGAATAGTGCAGAAGCTTTAACACTGAGCAATGGTGAATATATCAACTAATGACACAGATTACTAGCTAAGAGGTCATATGAGAAGGAAGCAGCTTGTACTCATAGAGTTCATTAAATTATACACACACAAAAATTAGTTTTTAGTCCCAGAAAATATGAAAAGTTATAAGCTGAAGAGCAAACAATACTTTTCATATTGTTTTCTGCCAGAACATTGCGGTAACATATTACATAATTAGTTGGTGGGTGTGGTGGGCTGACCCTGGCTGAAGTTCAGGTGCCCACCAAAGCCGCTCTATCACTCCCTCTCCTTAACTAGACAGGGGAGAAAAGGTGTAACGAATGGCTCGTGGGTCGAGGTAAGGACAGGGAAAGGCCATTCACCAACTACCATCCTGGGCAAAACAGACCAGACTTACAGAGGAACTCATCTAATTTATTACCAAGCTAACACACAGTAGAGCAGTGAGAAATAAAACTGAATCTTAAAACACCTTCTCCCACCCCTCCCTTCCTCCCAGACTCAACTTCACTTCCGATCTCTCCCTACTCCCACACAGCGGAGCAGTGGGATGGGGAATGGGGATGTGGTCAGTTCATCACATGTTGTCTCTGCTGCACCTTCCTCCTCAGGGGGAGAACTCCTCACTCTCTGCCCCTGCATCAACATGGGGTCCCTCTCATGGGAGACAGTCCTCATCAGCTTCTCCAGTGTGAGTCCTTCCCATGGACTGCAGTTCTTCACCAGCTGCTCTAGCGTGGGTCCCTCCCACGAGGTACAGACTTTCAGAAGTAAACTGCTCCAGTGTGGGTCTCTCTCATGGGGTCACAAGTCCTGTCAGCAAACCTGCTCTGGCATAGGCTCCTCTCTCTACAGGGCCACAGGTCTTGCCAGGAGCATGCTCCAGTGTGGGCTTCCCATGGAGTCACAGCCTCCTTCAAGTGTCTCCACCTGCCCTGGCACAGGGTCCTCCACGGGCCATAGGTGAAATTTCTATACCCCATGATCCTTCCTGTTTGGGCCGCAGGGGGACAGCCTGCCTCACCACAGTCTGAAGGGGAACCTCTACTCCAGCACCTGGAGCATCTACTCCCCCTCCTTCCTCACTGCCCTGGGTGTCTGCAAAGTTTCTCACCTCTTCTCACTCCTCTCTCTGGCTGCAAAAGTTCCCGTGTTGTTGTTGCTGTTGTTGTTGCTTTTTGTTCTTAACTCTGTTATCCCAGAGGCACTACCACCATGGCTGGTGGGCTCAGCCTTGGCCAGCAGTGGGTCCGTCTTGGAAAATAGATCTGTGAGGAATAAAGGCTTCATGAACAGACAGACCTTCCATGAAGACTGAGCAGTGGCTAGGACCCAAACCCACCTGTAGCTTTGCAAGCTCCACTGGAGTCCTCAGTAGGACTCCTCTGACACACAAGTGAACAACGCTGCAGCCTTCAGCTCAGCCAGTGCTATGCTCAGAGTAGACATTTTGTGCTTTCAACACTGAGACCGATGATTTCTCATGTTGTCAGTGCTGGCTGCCTCAGCCACTTGGCAAATATACTCAGTAAGTCTAGAAAAAAGGTATTATCAGCTGAACCAGTGTGTTGATTTTTTATTTACACTGGTACCTTCTGAGCAGTATGAGGAGAAAAACTAAGACTGAAGAGCTTAATTTATATGCATGGCAAATCCACCATACCATTTCAGGTGCATCTCCCTCTTTGTGGGTTGTTCTTTTTGTTAATGTTTGTTGGATGTTTTGTTTGTTTGTTTGGGGTTGCCTGCCAAAAGTAGGCAATAATAGAAGCCACAAATGGAGGCCAAAGTCTTGCTTACCTAATCTTTATAGCTTTTCCTGCTTGTTCTGGCTTCTTTACCAAGATAGCTGGAAATATTTCCTTTTCGCCCTGGTAGCTGTTCCTGGTGGTACTACATTTGTGACCAAAATGCTTGGGACAGCACCAGCAACACACTTCAGAATGGCAAAAAGGGCAGATTGTGAAGGTATTTTAGAAACCTTTCAACTACTGATCCAATGAGAAAGGTTTATCATAGCACTTTCAGGTGTGCAGCAGTGCGGAAGAACATGACAACCTACTGGACGATTTCTCTATTTCAGCAGCTCACAGAAACTACATTACGCAAAAGCCCATAGTACACTGTGCAAATAAAGAGATCTTATCTTGCTCTTGCAGTGATGTGTGCTGAGACTTAGTCCCTCTGCTTAGAAAAACTGATGTTCTTAAACATACAGCCTGGAAAAAAAAAGACCTAAAAAACAGTCCGCATGAGAGGAATGCAAAAGACCACATTTTGCTCTCATCATACTGTGAAAGTAGCCTACTGTGTCAGGACACTGAACCTGGAGATGGGACTTGATTTAATGCTCAAGATCCAAGAAATTTCCTGAAGGCAAGAAAGGGTGCCACTGTTTTTAGCAAGAAAGAACATACATCAAGACAAGCAACTTCCCTCCTGGTCATGATGAGTGCTGGTGTACCACGCAGTTCACTTTCAGGGACAGGGGAGCCGCTGGAGCCTTAGCATAAGCAAAGAACAGGAGGAGCCGGGCTACAGAGAGCAGAGCAGGTGAGACTGATGGAATCAGGCTCTCCCCTAAGCAGTCCTATGCCTTACAAAAGAGGGACAGTTAGCAACTGTATGAGGTCACCCAAACACTCATACTGACGTCTTCAAACTTAGATGCCTGAAGTCATGGTTCCTAAACACAGAGAGACACAGAGAGCATGCACCTCCAGCAGAGAAGTGAGCTGCTTGTCTCTTCAGAAAATAGACTCCCTCTGCCTACGTCAAGGAGGCACTTAGGTGCTTAATGTCTAGCTTGAGTGGATCTCAAGTTGTTACACACCTAAATGACACAAAACAGGAATAGATTTTTACCTCTCTGAGCATCTTTGGAAGCTGCAGCATCATGTGTGGAAACAAGGATAGCTCTTCCAGTAGTACCAGTAGCAAATGGGTCTGAATTTCTTCTCAGTTCCAGTAGGAATTGCTTAAAACCACATTTGAAAGAATTACTACAATTACTCAATTACTACATCCAGTAAAATATCAGTTCAGTGTCTGGGGCTAGCTTTCCAGCTGTCTGAATTAGATGAAGGCAGAACGCGGAAATTATCCAGCTGATACTGGCATAGCATTTTATCCTGAAAGGTCCTGAGCACCTCAGCTGTCAGTTCAGCAAGCCTTGGAAACAGAGTCCGGCTTTATTTCATTTGCAAGAGTCATTTCTGTGGTTCTCCACTGCATTCAGAGTAAGTAACTGCTTTTGAACTGTAGGCCATTACATTATTATGAATGAAAGAACCTTAATTGCATTAAAACCTTCCAAAAGCACAGTTACAGCAGAAGCATTGAGCTTTACTTTGAGTAAGCTGCAGCACTGCCTCCAGCAAAGGTAATGCTTTAATTTTTAACATAAAGGTTTTTCTATTTATGTCATAAACCAAAGGCACTTACTATAACATGGAGAAGCAGGATTATTACCCAAACCACTCTGACATGAATCAACTCACAGCCTTAGCAAATAATACTTATTTTATCAAGTAAAATTGTATCATCTTACACCCCAGTAGAATCTGGCACATGCACATATACGCATCACAAATCCACAACAGAAACAAGGACTCCTCTCAGCAGTGGGTATAAATGAACCATTAAGGCCACAGCAGGCACTTTCCTGGTACCAGGAGGGAAAAGCGGGTGCTAACTACAGCATAGTTAGCATACCTGCAATTAAAACACCAATGGGGTGAAAAAGTACAAACACATTTTCACTTCGAGCTGGTGAACAATGGCTCTGCCTGCCCCGAAGACAACAGGATAGCACTGCTTACACCTGCTGAGCAGCTCTGTCTCTGTGCCCAGGTACCAGGAGAAGCTGAGTGAGAGCCCGGTTCTATCACCCTGTTCTCCCTGGCACACCTAGCTCCCTGCTGGTTTGCACGTCTGAAGAAAGGGCCTTTCTCCTGTTTGTTTTGCTGGAAGGCAAAGGCGGCTTTTCTCTTGTCCTCAGGCTGCAAAGCAGCACTCAAAAGCTGACTAACCAACCTTTTCGCTTCACGGCAAGTTGATGGTATAGGTTGGCTGCTGTTAATTGGAAATCCAAGTGGTACAAATAACAGCTGTTATATCTGTGGCTCTGCAAGTGGCTAAGACTAGCTTCACCTTGCCCATCTAACCCTCACCTTCCCCATAAAGAGCTTTAAACTAGCTATGCCTGAGCTGGGACACATCAACCCTGCCCTCTGCTCAGGGGGCTTTTTCCAAGTCACCCTTCCCTCTGACCAGAGTGCAAAGCAGAAATCGCTTAGTTCCTGCCCATACGAATGTATGTGGAGCTGAAACACTGCGCAAGTCTGAGAAACACTGGCAGGTCTGAAGTCTTTGGCCAGAAGTTAATCTAAATCTGTCTCTGGGAGGCTCATGAGTAATTTCAGAGACAGTTTCCTCCTAAAGGGATTTGCTAGTTATAAGTACTTTTCGCTGGCCTCCAGCACAAACTAACTCTTAGAAGCAATTCCCCTTCACCTCTCTACCCCTACCTCTAACCAGAACTGAAGGGGGGGTGTGGGTGTGGATTTTTGGTGTGGGCGGTTTGTTGATTGTGTTTTGTTCATTTCTTTAGGAATTCATCAAATGCCTCTTTCTTCCTGTGTCCCTCCTGGAATCTACCTAAGAGTTTCAGGCTCATCCAGAAGCAGGACAGATCACACCCATTCAAATGACACCCCTCCTCTACAAAGGATTTGACTGTCTTCTGAGAACCATCTAGTCATCTTGCAGTTCCTCAGAGTTATTGCCAAAGTTTTTTTTCTGAAATACACATATACACAGAGCCTCACCCCATTTCTCTCCCTTTGGTGGCAAGAACAGCAATGAGCATCCATATGGGCCTCTGGCAACGACCCAGGCCACAGTGTTATGACCTGACAGTTTGACATCCATCAGTTTCATCAGTGCTTACATGTGGCCAAGCCCGAATATTTCAAGTTTGGCATCTTTTATTATTATTCTACTCCTAATCACTGTGTTGCTCAGTTTCTGCCTCCTTACACCCTTACCTCTCCCTCCAAGCCATGGAGGTGACTTAGCTTTGTTGTCAATCAGATTTTGGTTCCACTTCTGTTACTAAGATAACAGGTCTGCAGTACTCAAGCAGATCTTTACCTTTTATGAGTCAGGGTAACTTTACCACAATTGACAGCATTGGTATGGATTTACAGAAAAATAGAACTTAGTCTTCCTTCTCCAAAGAGGCCAGAGTTCTGCTTCTTTAAATGTTATTTGCTGCTCCATCATTTATGGTTAACAATAATAGATTAATAAAGTTTACTGATCTTAATTAATCCTATAATCTTATAATCATTGCATAAACTGAATCACAGCTTCCCACTCTTGCAACCTTTATTCAGACTGAGTAGCCCCATGTCTATTTCATTCTCAAAACAACAACAAATATGGGCAGAGACACCACTGCAAGCACAAATGAGGTTATTCTGAGTAACAAAAGACTTGGGGAACGCCAAATGAAACCTAGAAAATAACCTCAAAACTCAGCCCAGATTCTGGGAGACAAGTTATTTTTCCTAAAGCTATAAAAAAAGTTTTACACAATATATTGCTTAATCTCTTTGGAGAGTGGGTTTTGGTTTGTTAGTCTTTAAAAAAAAAAAAAAACCAAAACAAAAAACCACAGTAAAAAGCTATCCAGAATGTAAAATATCATACATTATTTCTAGTAGGTTACCTTGAAGCATGGTGCCTTGGGATGATCTGATAGCTGAGCATAGAAGTCACAGGTGGCATCAGCTGGTTTAGAAACTAAGAATCATGACTTCAAAGGAAACATTTATGCTGCTTGTTTGTGACTGATATGACCCAATTTATTGGATAGTGACAGGTTGGTCTATGTGTCACACAGAAACAAGATTTTTAAATGTATTTAAATCCTCACTATTCTGAGTTCACAGTATGATTCAATGAATGAATTAGGAACCCTGGTGATACATGCATAAGAGGGAATAATCTTTCCTAGACCATGCAGTGTCTTAAACTAGCCATGAAAGAAAATGATTGACTGTGGGTAGGATCAGCTAAGAACTTGGGAGGGCATAAGACTGATGTGAAAATTTCTATGAAAAAAATCTGCTTTAAGCACATATTGCAAAAGAGAAAGAATTTGTCTGCAAAAGGAATTGTTAGGGATCATAGAGCTTTTAACTATAAAAAAGTAGTTACCCATTAAAAGCCAATAGCGTCCACATACAGTAAAAACATCTCAGCCAGCTCTATTTAAGGATAGTCCTGGCACAAAGTGGAGTATGCTCCACACCAGATATCTACAGAATGAGGTGCTTGCCGATATTTGTCCTTGGCTGTGATTTTGTTCGTAAGTAGTGCAGAGTCATGGCCCTGATTCTGCTCCAGTTTGTTCCTCCTGCCCTGATGGAGACATTGAGGTTCTTCTGCATGGATTTTGTTGGCTGCGTAGAGAGGGGGAGACACATTTCATCCCTTCGGTTTTTTATAGACAGGTAATAATAGGAGCAGTAGTAAAGTAGTAGGGAATGTACTAGTCTGGTTCACTAGATGGCAATCAGGAGTAGTTTTGCATAGCTCTAAGCTATGCAAAATGTTTTGATATTTTCTATGGTTTCAGACCGCTATGCCATGATGTAACCCTAGTCAGACTCAGAAAATCTCAGGGTTTGAGTTCTCTAGCCCTCTACTTAAGAGTTTGAGTAACTTCAGCATAGCAGAATTAAACAGCATTTCTGCACAAACAAGAGGAAGGGGGGAAAAAGTTAGTTGTGTTGTGTCTTGATTTAGTTTAAAAATAGGGCTTTTCCTGTGAGTGGCTGTTGGAGTGGTGCAATTCTGTGAGCCTTTCCCAGGTGGGATAGCACTGCTCCACCAAAGTGGCTGACTCCAATGATTTGACTGAAATATGTGGGTATAAAGCCACTGACCAGTCTGTGTGTTTGGCGACCATTGCAGAAGACCCTCAGAACTGAGAGCTGTAACACTTAGGGGCAGATACTGATGATCTTATTGCCTATACGTAAATCAGAAGAGGCAGAATGAGCAACATTGCTCTAGTGAAAAATCACAACCTCAGAGTTCAAGATTCTGAAACCGTTTTGTTTTTTCTTTCATGTCTTTTTAATGTTAATTGTCTCAAAGTCATTTTGGTAAGCATGCTTTGGTTAATACAAAAATGGTTCTACAAGACAATCCTACGTGTCTCCCAAAATATGTAGGCAGTTTGCACTACATTAAACCAGGAATACTGAAGTACTAATCAAAATTATCCACACTTTTCTGAGCTGCAAAAGCAAACCACAGCAACTAAGAATAAATTTTCTGTTGTGATTTACTAACAAGTGTCTTTCTTCTCTCTCTCTTGTGTTAGCATTCAACTGAAACACACAATTAGTTCCATTGAACTAATCCTAATCTGAAGGCATCCAAATAAAAGAGCCAGGCCCTTAAGTCTTTAGCCTGTAATATTAATTTATCATGAGAAAAACTGATAAGTCAAAACTGAGCTGTGATTTTAAAAAATAACATCAGCAGCATAAATTCACCCAGAATGCTGTTTCCAGGCCCAGACAGGAGTGGGATTCATAAGCAATCACAACCCTGAAAAAACATTATTCATTCTATGCATGATTTTGGTTCTGTGAAACACTCTGGTTTCCATTGCCCCCTGCAGTGTATTATTTTCTGAATAGATTTTTCCTTGGTGCAAGGTTCTCCAGGATACAGCTGAACTCATAGAAATCACCCTATCCAAAGTAAAGTGACAGAGGACCGGTGTCTAAATAGGCATGAGGTAGAGCGTAAAAACATGCTTTGTTTCTATAGAATGGTCAATATAGCACTTTAATTAGGTTCATAACCAAAGCCTGTGCCTCCAGCTTCAACTGAGTCTTTTTGTAGACAGTTTTTCAGGATGTCAATGGTAGTTTTCTTGACTGAGGACTGCAGGTGCTGGTCCAGCAATTCTTAGTAGTCCAAGAGTTTCACTAGGCATAGAAAAGAGGATGAATGTCTAATCAATGATCCATCACTGTTTGGATTCTGCTTTCATGTATTCTGCAAAAAAACCTTTTGATCTCATCTTGAGAGATGCTAAGGAGCTACAGATGTCAATTCACTTGCTACATTCATAAGCAAAGTATCACAATTACTTCCAATTCAATCCAATACCTGAAGACAATGGCAGCAGAAATGAGTCTTTATGTCCTTGGTCATTTGGACTGGGGACTGGATGAAGGTCACAGCAGCTAACTCAAATTTTCCTGTGTTGCATGAAGTTTGGTTTGTTTCACTTCACAAATATAGGTTACATCATTTGCGCAAACAAAGAGAAAAAGTTTCGATCCCAGACAGCTTACAAACTGTGTCACAAAAGAATTTGGATCAGGACTCAAGCAACCAGCAGCCCACATAAACAATCCACTTGGAAAATTAGTCCCTTTCCAGAGTCACAGTGCTTCTCCTAGATGTTAGAGAGCCTGGACATGTTCTGTATTGTGCTCAGCAAGCTTTCTTAGATATTTATTGTGGCTTGACATTGATTTCTAAGGACGGGAGTCATCAGATAACTTGGAAACTAATGCTGGAAAAGTTATTTGAGGCAACATTACAGAGAAACTATTTCCTTTGATGGAAACACATCAATCCCATTGAAACTAATGGAAATTACATGCCTGCAATGATGACGGAATAAACAGAGCCCCTGTTTCAAGTGCCATATGCCATAGCTAAAATGCATCCTTATTCCTTCTAAGTCTAAGGGAAGCACTTGACTTTGAAGAATTGTAATTCCAATCAAAACAAACTGATTTTAATCTAACTTTTAAGATTCAGACCACAGAAATCTTTTCAAGTAGAAGAATATTGCAGCCATGAATTCCCAATAGGAGTTCACAAAAAGAAAAGTAAATATACAAAAGCACTGAAATCTCTGTTAATTGAAACTATTTACTTACCACAAAGAGCATCTGTTATGCCAGAGAATTCATATGAGCTTCTCCAAAGTAACATGCTATGTACTCAAAACACACTACTGCTCAGCTGTTTGGTGATCTTTTCTCAGGTTCAGCCACAACAGGAGCAGGCAGCCGTGTTCGTGCAGCTGAGGGGGCTGTGCAACATGTCTTGCTCAGTTAGCCCTGCTGTTATTTTATTTGCTGTTATTTTCCCACAGCCTTTCAATATAGTAGCTCGCAGTGAGCTCCCCATCTTAAAACCCTTTGGGGAGCACTGGCGTGAATACATGAAAGCTGTTTGGCCATTATCTGACAGTATGGCTTTAAGTTCTAAAAATTGCCGTTTTGACTCAAATAGAGCTGTGTTGTAAAAACCAAAGGCAAGATTCTGCTGTCAGTTGTCCGGTGTTTCTCTGTAAACTTCACTGACGTTTAGTGGTATGAGCGATTTGAATCATCTTACTTAAGCTCTGATGTGTGGGATTTTCACTGGGAGAAGAGGCAGCTCAGGCGAAGCAGGAGATGTGATTCTACGTAATTGATGTAGAGGATCAGTATTACACAAGATCACGCACCATGGCTTCAAAACCATTGTGTTAGTTTCCTTAAGAGCCTTGGCACTGATTCCAGTGGGAAATGGTATTGAAGCAAAGTTCTGTGTACAAAAACACTGTATCAGGTTTCTTCAGTGCAAGGAAGTGAGGCTTGGAAGATTTATTTTTATTAAAGCTACAAACAAAATAACACAGGTTAATCAACCACCGGCTCGTTAGATTGTAAAACATAATGTGGTACTCTCTTGAGGGACTGAAGGATGTTTGCTTTCAGGGTGAAAGACTGTGGTGGGCAAAGTTTTGCCTTTCTAGAGCTGGGCACGTCAACCCAAGTGAGCAGCAGTGGAGCTCTCTACCCATAGCAACAGTGAGTTTCCTGGCAGCCCTACTTCTTGAATCAAACTTTCTAGCATTCTAACAGGGATAAATAAGAAAAACATTGCTTCATATGCTTCCTTGACTGACCTCTTCAGTGAAGCCTTGTATTTTCAGAAGTTTTAAGAAACTTCTACAGAGTGCCAAACCATGAGATAAACCTTAGGGACTGACTAAATGCTAATTATTTAGAAGCAGCATTAGAAAAATGTGTTAACCAGTTATAAGCATTTAGCATAAGCACAAAGTTACGCATTTCAAACAACATCTTTGGAGGATGAATTCTTGTTCCTGGTGAATCAGTGGCAGATTTGTCACTAACACATTGAAGTCTCGGATGCATCTTCAATAACATGTTAAATGAAAGTCATATGTCCTAGTGTTGTAGTTCTCCTACACATCCCTGCATACATACCTTACTACTTAATCAAATTATAGCCATGATTTCTAACTGCAAAAACACTTTCCATAAACTTTTTCAGTACTAGGGTAATTCAGACAGCATCACCTCATTAATCTGTAGCACAAGCTACATGGCTGTAGCTCAGGCCAGCCTTGCTCTTCTGGGTGTCACATCAAACAGAGTTTGGGCTTTGATCATAAAGGTATGCAATTTATTCAACTTTCTCAATAGTTTTTTGCTTTGTTTATGGACATAAATGGAAAGTTAACTGAAGGCAATGGTATTATTCTCATTGAAAATACTACTCTCACAAGCAAGCCGTGTCTAAGTACACAAATATAGCCTGCCAATAAATAACACAAATTAGAAGTTAAATAAACAGGTGTAATTTCTATGTTAACCTCACATTTTATCTTTTCGGAGTCTTTATTTTTAACAGCCTTTTTTTGCTCCTGGCCTTAACACTATAAAAGCTTAAGATGATTTTATTCTTACAGTTTTACCCTTTGGCGACCCCATAACACTTTATTTTAATCCTTTAATCCTCTAACTTTCTTAATTAAGTTCTGAGTATTTAAAATAGTTATAAACATTTTCGGGGGGATTATTCACTTTTAATTAGTGTTCTATGATGAATATTTAATGTATATGATCACTGCAAAGGCAGGAAAAAAATTATAATCCTGCATAAAATTGGGAAGTGTGGGAAGTGTCCTGCAAAAGCAGACATGGAAATTAAGAATTGTAAGGAAGTCAGTAAGTTACCTTCTATTTAAAAAATAATAGGTTAAGACTTCTACTGACAAAGTTGTCACATACCTAAGAAGCACCCAGTCTCAGTGTTAGTTTTGACACATCAAGGAATGTAATGAAATAACTTCAGGCTCGCTGTAAAGCAATTTTTTTTCCACTGTAGCCAGGCATAACTGCTATCAACAGAAGACCTCTAACAACTTCTTTTTCCACAAGTACACTGTTTTCATTGACCTTGAGTTGTCACCTGTCTGCGACAACATCAGACAAACCCCTCTGGGATCCTATTTTGCTTTAGCACCCAATATTCTGTCCAGTCCTGGTTTTCCCCCTGCCTCCCCAGTTGCTCCTGCGACATGTTATTCAGAGTCTCCTCTTCATCTCTTTTCACATTTCTGTGGGAGTTCCATCCCTGCCACCCTTCATTTTCACTCCCCTGCATCCATGTCAGAAACTCCGCTCAAGCACAGACAGCTTACAGAGCTACCTCTCTGCTCCTCACCCATATCCTTCAGCACAGACTGAAATCCTGGTCTGCCTCTCTGAAACATTTCATGGATACCTGTCTGCCAGTTCAAACAGCCTGCAGCAAGGGAACAGCCTTTAATATCTTTACAACTGATCTTCTGACACAATGCTGCAGTCCTGCTTGTCCATAAATTGTCGTCTTTGACTCAGACCTCCCTCCACGTCTCTCATGTTTTCCAGATATCCATAAGCCTTCTTTTTTTTTTTGCCAGCACATGCTTTTTCTCTTCACCCATACGGATATAACTGGTGCAAACAGAGATCTGATATTGATATTAATTGCCTTTCCAGTACTGCAGCAACCTTTTCTCTGACCTTGACAGATGCACCTTTGCCTTGCTTACGTCTACTCTGTATGCTGTTGTGATGGTTAGCTGTCTTGACTGTGCCTTTCCTCTCTTTGCATCTCTCCATTATTCCTTCTTTTTTTGTCACATGAATTATATTTCTGCTTTGTGTTCAAGTCCCTTTTTGGCTAGTATAGTCCCTTAGCCATGTCCTGTTTGATACTACACGGCCAGATCTCTCCTCATTTCTACTCAAGGGCCAAAATGTCAGCAACGAGCTGCCACTCGCTATGTTTTCAGGAGCCCTTCCTGATTTCTCCAAATCTGCTGCACATACTTAAGAGACACTTCTATAAATAAATGCTAAAAATCAACCCACTAATCATCTTCAACCCCCATCCTTTTCCTTATTTCCACACAAAACCCCTTCAATGATTAGTCTATTTATCATGCTGCCTAACATTATTTCACTGCTTCCTTGTATACCCACAACTACCCGGCTTCCACCTGTTACATCATTTGCTATTTCAGCTGCAAGCTTTTGGGGTGCAACAGGATCAGAATTGCCTTCTTTCTTTGTATAACAAAGTCCAGAATGGTTGCTCAAAACCATTGCCAAAATGCAATAAATAGAAGTGGCACCTATTAAACTCTGCAAAGTTAAATGTGTAGTCTGAGAAGCAGTGCATGTTCTGAAGAAACTAGAGCTGTCCATGAGATCAAACCTGATACTACTATCTATAATGCAGTCTAGTGGTCACATGCAAATGCTGTAAAGCCAGTGGGGCTTTATAGTGCCATCATTCTGTCCACAGCCCAGCTGGAGAAACTGATGCCATAAAATAAATCCCCTGCTCACATCCCTTAAAAAGCAACTACATAGTGCAAATGCAAATGAAACTACTAACTCAGAAACCATAACACTGAAGATTGCAAAACAGTCTAAACCGTGGTCAGAAGATGAGTTGAACCATGGCAGAGTAAGATTATGAAAGCAGCTTGTCTTTCTTTTAATTTTGCCGTACCCAGTTTGAAGTACTGTAGAAATACCTGCCTTCAGGAAGCACTGAGCACTTACTGCTGGAAATCAGGCCCTGGTAAGTATTTGCCCTTTGCCAGGCAGGGCCCTGCTCACCATTAGACACGTGCACATGCCTCGCTTTGCTCTTCTGTCAAACTCCTTCTGGGGACGAGGCCTCAGGATGCAGATCCCAGTAAAGCCTGCACTACGCAGTCTCGTGTCCAAAGCTACCTGCACCTAGCAAAATTAAGCTGCGATGGCACCATATACTACTTTGCTGTGTCAGCTTAATCTCATTCGTGAAACCCACAGTAAAGGCAAAGGAAAAAAAAAAGGGCGTTGTCCGATGTAAGCAACATAGATTAGACACATATACAGGATTCCCTGACAGTTCATGTGCTGTTTGGGCAAATCTGCCAGAGACCAGCTAGGGCTTTCATTTTGGTGGGGAGCCACACCAAGAAGAAAGAAGGATCAGTCCAAGCAGGATATCAGTGTATGCATGGGAGAGATGGCTGTCTGGGTGCCACTGGAAGGCAGTGATTCTCCCAGAGGGAGAGCTGTTGGGTGTTGAAAGTGATGGCAAAGCTCATTCCTTCCAATAAGCCAAGGTTTCACCTGTGGGGTGAGTTATGATGTGCAAGTATTTCAAAGGGTCAGGTTTTGTTCAATTCACTTACCTGCTTAACTGTTGATGCTTGTGGGTTTATGTGTCAAAGATAAATCTGCCATCTATCTAAACACTGAACACAGTGACAGATAGTGAGAAAAAGAGTCAGTTCTCATAGCCAGAGGCATAAATGCATTGTGTACAGATGACAAGAGAAGAATGTTCCTCCTACATGCTGCAGGAGAGGTGAAGAGACAAGGTCTTTTGCGTATTGAAAGGCAAGATGGAATGAGGCAGCTTGACGGCTCAGAAATCGCACAAGCAGAACCCTCACTTCGGGAGGATGAGCACACAAGTGAGCTCAATTAACCATGGCTTAAATTCAGTTTAGACATAGCTACTTTGCTACCCTCAAATTATTGTCATGGGCAAAAAGGAAATACCAAGCAAAAAATTCATTATTCATGTAATTTAAATCTTAGCAGCTGAATAATTGACCCGAAGAATTATTAGTCTAGATTTAATTACAGAAAAAAAAAACCCCAAAAACCAGAAGCCTGGACTTGCCATTCCCCGCTGTGCTTCCTTGGTTATCATCCCATCACTTCACACCACACACAGAGACCATTTTCACTGTCTGCCCGCACAAGGCATTTGTTATCACTCTGTACTTGTGCTCCTCTATGTACTATCATGATGCTACAGACATAAATATTTCATTCTACACAAAGTACTACTTGCTACTAGCTATATAAACATTATGGTTATATCACATGATTATAAGCAGAAGTAAAAGAATAGCAACAGTCACCTGACCATTAGAAAAAAATCACAGTTACAGCTAAACAAGTTCAAGCAAAGTTTCAGGCAGTCCAAACTCAGACAAAGCCAACTTCTGTGACCTGCAGGGTTAGCCTGAACCTGCATCCTCTTTGCTAGCAATAGCAGTACCATGTTTACCAGGCAACAACTAGGTTAGTTGCAATCCTGGTGTGCAGGTGTATGTCCAGATCTGTACACATATAATGATCCTCAGCCAGAGAGTGTGGAATCAGCTTAAACTGCCAAAGTCTACACGATTATTACCTTTTCTGTATGTTGTGTCCTATGTCATACCAATGATGAAATGCCAGTCCCTTCCTAATGTTTTCACTTGTTCCATGCTGGGCTTTCAAACAGAACAGAGCTCAGCAGTTTCGTAAAAGATCATAAATGAATTCCCTAATGGAAAATATAAGTGTTCATGCCCCCAAATTAGAATTGCCATTTTCTTTTTTGTCATCTGTCACTCCTGCTCTACCTCATTTATAACCATGTTGTACTCAGTACTGCTGTTTTCTACCTCAAAATCAATTCCAACCCACCTGGGAATTGCTTTGCCTGTGTTTTGTTTTTTGTTTTTCCTAAGGGTGTCCCCTTCCTCCCCCTCAGATCAAAAGACAGTTTCAGATTTGGATCCATGGAACTGTTAGTCTACTTCCTCAGTGTACTATGTCTTATTTCTTCACATTACTAATAAGCATGCTTTTCCTGGAATTGTTTTTACTAAAACTAGCCCAAAAGCTTGTGTTCTGAAGTACAAAGAAGCAGGCAGACCTCTTTCATGAGAGTTTGGGGTTTTTTCTTCCAAAAATTTGAGGGGAAAATAAAACTTTTTTTCAAACGACATGCCAAGAGATGCACCTTTCCCAGACCCAGCTGTTTTGAAATGGGGTACATTTAAAAAAAAAATATTTCTAACAAAACTTTGTTGCTCTTACCTATTAAATTTCTATTCATGTAGCCCAAATATTACTAAAATTAATTGGTTTACTTTGGAGGTGTTCTCCAAAGTACAGGTTATAAATAATAACCTTCTTGCTTGTGGCTTCTAGCTTGTGGCTAGAAAAGACAACCATTGGCTACAGTCCTCTCCTAATTCTACCTTAATAAAAGCTTTATTATGAACCAGTTGAGAAACCAATTTGTTCTCCATGTGCCAGATATGACTATCACCCATCGGAAGGCTTATCTGTTTCTCCTTTTAAACAGTTTCCTTTGCATTCTGTATATGAATGCATACGTTGATGCTACCATCACTTGGCTAGGATTTCCCCCAGCTCACAGAGCTTTTTTAAAACTGGGTACAGCAGCTGAAGCAGTGGAAAATGTCTGGGAAATTCTCACTGCCACAACCAAACACCTCACTCATTCTGGCATGAACTAGGAGGGCTCAGTTTGATCCCAGCGAATAGATACAGGTGGAACAAATTCTCTGAGAGAAACACTGACCTCAAGGAACAAGCTTTTCTTGCACATCTTATCTGGGTGCAGAATTACCCAGAGCACTCCCACACCCATGAGACACGAGGACTTCCTTAGCTCTAATTCCACAGTGGTATGAAACAGAGCCCCTCTAATCCAGGTCAAATGGTACAGAATATCTCAGTTCTTTGGCACACAGGGGCAGAAGAGCAAAATCCAGGTATCCCTAGTCAAGAAAGTGGGCTAGCTAGCACTTGAAGCTAAATAGCTAAGACTAAAATCTTAAACAAACCAGCTCGACCAGGTATAGAGTAGCATCACATCCCCATGGATTTGCATGATGGAACAGAGGGTTCATTAGAGACACCATCCAAATAAGAGAGAGATAACCTTACAGTAACAAGTCACTGCAAAATTACATAGTTTGGTCTTGCTGGGGAACCTTACAGATCCTATGACTAAGGCAGATTGAAGCTGCCATGGAATACTAAAGCACAGTCCCAGATATCATTTAGGGTATGTTAGTTTAAAGCTTTCACGAATTCCTTTTCAATGCATGGTTTTATTCTGTATTTATACAAAAACTCAAGCCTCATTATCTGCCTCTTCACATACCTTGAAAAGAGCTTTCCATTTCCTGAACAAGTTTTTTGGCAGTGGCTGTGAGGCTTTTATTATTTTTCTATGTTTTCATCAATTTTTGCAGCTTTATTTATGAGGCACCGTTGCTGTGCTGCCTCAGAGGTTAACAGATTACTACTATTGTACTCAGTGAAACAGAATATTACTCTTAGAATACATACCGTCCTCCTGGGAGCCTCACTTTGAAATAAGTCTTTTATTCTGAATAGATTTCCCTTACGAAGCCAGACATGCATAGCATTACTTTGAGCCTATCAAGTCATTTTCTGGAAACTGAGATAATCTGTCTTAAAAAATAATGATCTGGTTCAACAATGCTCTTCATTTTGAAAAGACTGGGGGCTACTGATTTTTCTTACATAGTACATTATGAAAACAAAATCTGTTTTAAAAGTCACGCTTACCTAACATTTTAGGAAGTAGTCTCATCATTTGTATTGTGGGTTTTTCTTTCATTTCCTCTTTTTATTCATACCCATCTAACCTTCCTTTCAGCTGGCTATATCATGTAGACAGGTTCTCAATACAGTATATTTCAAGACAGTAAATACACCACCCAACTGACTGAGAACAGAAAGAGCAGTTAATATTTTATAAGACTCGCAATGGAGCAAAAATTGCATATCGCAATTATTGGAATAAACTGGTAACGTACCAGATGCAGAGGACCATTTGCTGGGGAAAAAAAAAAATGCATAATTTTGAATAACAAATAATTTCATGATCTGTTCATGAACTAGCCGGAAACATTACATTTGTCTGCTGGATAAATTATTCATTACAAAATATTTCCTCAGCACCATCTGTGACTAAAGTTTTTCACAGAGCATTGTGCTGTCATTTCACTAAGGACTTAATGTTATTATCTAAAACCTGTCTATGTGTGAACATCCTAGAGTAGAGACTGCAGCAAATGTTATAGTAAATACAAACTAATCACTGCAGATACAAATAAGATGAGGTAATCATACCAAAAATGTTATTAAAGTGGCCATCTTTTGGTGTTTAGATACAGAAAATCATCAGTGACTGAAACTGGAGAAGGATGGGAACAAGCTAAGATGGGAAGGCCCACCTCTCTCTTCTGCTGACACATTCAAACTCTTGCCTGCCCTTCCCTTTCTCTGGTTCTCCCAGAAGACATGTGAATCATGCTGCTCATGCTGTCTCCACTCTCTAGTCCCCCCTCTTTTCCTCCTTCCACATCAGCACCCCTGAACATTTTTTTTCTGCTTCTCCTCTTCGAGAGCTTCGCCAGCCCAGATGCCTTTGTTCTTGTCCTACTGTGACAAAGTTGCCACCATTTTAGCAACATGCTTACTTGAGCTGCGTGCTGCTGTTTCTCCCTTCATCCCTTGCCATTCACTCTTCTAAGGCACAAAGAGCCCCAGATGTCACTTGAGAGAGAGATGAGCAACATGCTCACTACCAAGTCCCGTCCTCTGGCCAACAGCACACACACCAGCATGAGGGGAATGTTTCAGTGGAACATTCCATGCCAGGCTGAGGAGAAGCAAGAACCCCTTAACTTCACTACTCCTGACTTCCTTTCCAGCTTCCTAGAAACAGCTACCCTATCACACCATTTTGTTTCATTTGCCTTAGCACATCAGCCACCTATGACGCCCATTCCAAGGACTCTAATAAGCAATGTGGTTGCTAGTATTTGAAGGTCACTTTAAAAACATTCTTTATATATATGGATGCACACAAACGAAAAACCAAAAAACACCAGCATTTGCATTCAAAAGGGCCAGGCTCACAGAAAAGAAGTGTGACACTGTTGTGAGTCAACTCCACAGAAGTTGACATTGTTCATTTTTGGCATTGATCATTTTTCTTCTGTCAAAATGCATCAACTCAAGCTAAAGTCTGTATGATGCACACACAATAAGTAAAAAAGAAAAACAAACTCCAGTAAAAGTACTTTTAGAGAGGGAATTGGAAAGCAAAGATGCCTTATATGTTCTCTGTGCCTGTGTTTCCAAAATGCCTGCTGTATGACTAACATTATTCCCCAATACATCTGCTGGAAGACATTTCAGAAAAGTAATGCTTCCCTCCCTCACTCCATTCCAAATGACTAGAGGTAGGATGCCTAAAAAAAAGAGAATATTTGCAGATGCTTTAAGACCCACTGTTGCCCTACTGTGTCCAGATGTGGCACAGTTGCCAGAGCTAGTGTTACAAAAGTTGCACAGAGCACACTGAGGTCCAAATCCATCCAGCCAGGGCAGTCTTGGCTCCTTAAATGCATCCAGACCCTTTCGGTTGAGACCTATTTCAGCTGAGCTCTGAATCTATCTGGGAATTAGCTGCAGCCAACATAGAAATCACATCACATACATCAAGACACAGTTTTGTTTGCAGCTCTGAGTACAAGTGAGGTCCCATTTGAAGGGACCAGGATATCCGAGACAAAGTTGAGACATGTGGCTGGCAGTAAGGATTTAGAATCACAGAATGGTTTGGGTTGGAAGAGATACCAAAGACCATCTAGTTCCAACCCCCCTGCCATGGGCCGGGACACCCTTCACTAGGCCAGGTTGCCCAAAGCCCCACCCAACCTGGCCTTGAACACTTCCAGAGATGGAGCATCCACAGTTTCTCTGGGCAACCTGTTCCAGTGCCTCACCACCCTCACAGTAAAGAATTTCTTCCTAACGTCCTATCTAAATCTCCCCTCTTTTAGTTTACACCCATTACCCCTTGTCCCATCACACCCTGCCCTTGTAAACAGCCCCTCTCCAGATTTCCTGTAGGCCACCTTTAAGTACTGGGAGGCCCCAGTTAGGTCTCCCTGGAGCCTTCTCTTCTCCAGGCTGAAGAAGCCCAACTATCTCAGCCTGTCTTTGTAGGAGAGGTGCTCCAGCCCTCTGGTCAGCTTTGTGGCCTTCCTCTGGACTCAGTCCAACAGCTCCTTGCTCTTCTTATGCTGGGGACCCCAGAGGTGGAGGCAGTACTCCAGGTGGGGTCTCACCAGAGCAGAGGGGGAGAATCACTTCCCTCAATCTACTGGCCACATATCTTTTCACAAAATCACAGAATCTTAGAGGTTGGAAGGGACCTCAAAATATCATCTAGTCCAACCCCCCTGCCAAGGCAGGACCACCTAGAGCACATCACACAAGAATGTGTCCAGTAGGGTTTTGAATGTCTCCAGAGAAGGAGACTCCACAACCTCTCTGGGCAGCCTGTTCCAGTGCTCTGTCACCCTCACAGTGAAAAAGTTTTTCCTTA